>PDHP01000004.1:451608-511973 GCA_003339455.1 Ophiocordyceps camponoti-leonardi (nom. inval.)
AAGGGGGGGGGGGGGGGGGGGGGGGGGGGGGGGGGGGGGGGGGGGGGGGGGGGGGGGGGGGGGGGGGGGGGGGGGGGGGGGTGGCGGGCAATTCGTTGCCATCCTTGTCTTTTACGTCTATAATGGTAAAAGCCGGAGGGGTGTGCAGCTACGCAAGCCGAAATCCTCTTTCTAGTACCTTCGAGCACGATATACGAGGGAAGGAGCATGGAAGGCCTGAGGCATCAAAGACCAGAGTGGCAAGGGACACGCGTCGGGGGGGGGGGGTTGCTTGGTTTGGAAGACAGAAACAGGAGAGGCATATGCTCGCCGACGTGTTAATGCCCTAAACACCATCACTGCAGAGACTGAAGTCAGGTGATATTGATAATGGGAAATATGAATCCTCATGAGAACTTAGACGAGTGAGGAATGAGAACCTCAAGGGCGTCTACGTCTGAACTTCATAGAAGCTGATACTCTTTGTCCCCTATCCATTCAATTGTAACATCGCGTCTTCCAACCGAGTATGTAGCCGAGGAGCCCTGGAGAGACCCTGTGTTAGTGGTATCACAGAGATATACTTCTACTACCTAGGTACAAGGACGTAAATGAAATTTGAAATATCCAATTTTGGTCTTCCGAAGCCAGAGAAGATTATGAGCCACAGCTCGGCGCTCATGAGCTGTATTACCCTACATGACCCAAGGGAGAACGAAAATATAGCAAGCGTGACCCGTAACGTGCAGCATTTGGTAGGCAGCATCAACCGAGAAAAGAATGGGTAAGACTTGTTCCAATCCGAGGCTTGGGACTCTGTCGTGAACATTATTTGATCATAACGTCCAAGGAAGCGATTTTCGCCATCTCATCCTTCCCGTCATCTCCTTTCTCCAGGACAGCATCGATGCTGCAAAGGACGCGCTTCGAAAGAACCCGAGCGAAGGATTGGTCAGAAACCAAGCCCACAGCCCTTTTGTCGCCCTTGGGGTTTTCGAAAGGGTCAGATACCAGTCGAATAAATCAGCCGGGTAGTGTTGTTGCTGACACCTGGGAGGAGAATACAAGAGAATGGCGTCCCCGGTGCTGGATCCCATTTGAAGCTCTCCATCCCCATATCCGAACAACTCACGCCATCGTTTCCGTTAAAGATACATGGCGAACTTCGAGATAGCCATCTTTCTCTACGTCGAATGCGTGCCAGATCCTTTCACGATGGCTTGTAGGTTGAAGTAGCCGGTGGTGGGCCATTGTTTGTTGACATGTACTGTACAACGGCAGCCAAAAGGGTCCCATGATAACGGTGGCAATATGGTAACTGGAGCAAGAAAAAAGGCATTTCGATGGAACTGAGGAAGTGAACACAACCTACGGCTGGCCTCGTCGAAAATCTGAAAGTTGCTCAGCTGACGGGCAGCATTGGCGAACCCGATCCACCAAAACGGACTGATGACTGATGACCTTGGCCGAGACGACAACGACGATTATACCATGGAGAGCACGGTGTAAGCAGAGCGACGAGCGTGTCTGTCTATCGAGTTCCAGAAAATATGGGCAACGGAGCAGCTCGCGGCCATCGAAGTTGACGAGGATGGCGATTACAGGGCAGACGACAACGATGGTGGTTACGATTCACGAGTGACTATAAGGCATGGTTAGGGTTAGGGTTGGTCTCGCGGGAAAAAGCGATTCGAAAAGCGGGTCCGCTCGAATGACAGGGGGGTCGGTCGGCTTGACATAACAACTCGCATGGCGGTCGCTTTTGGCTTCTCGGAGCTTCAGGGCCAAGCCCTTGGCGGTGGGGGTTGCGTTGCAGAGTGGCTCGTCCACGTGACTATATGCTGGGCCTTATTCATATCCGTACATACATGCATGTTGCAAAGCCTGCCTTTGATCTTTTATTGTTGAAGCAAGATTAAGTGAAGACAAAGAGAATATCCTTGTCTTACTTCACATGTAACAAAGGCATATTTGCGGCTCCTTCTCCTCACAGTACATACTATGTTTACAGCCATTCTAGGCCTTGACCCCTGAAACGGGCGAAAAGTATCCGTAGACCCTGCTGACAAAGCCAAACTTCATGCCAGGAATGCTAGCCACGGGCCAGCCGCGCGTGTGACACCCTCGCGACATAACCAAGTTGGTAAACAGAGAGAAATCAAGTCTCGTCCATCAAATCAAGAAAAGCGAGGCACGCCGTTCCCTGGGCAGGATCTGGGAACCTGCCTGCAGTCTACCAACATTAAATACATACCTACCTACTTCTTCATCGCAAAGAGAGAAGGAAAAACAGCAGAAACTATGGGCTCAGAACAACAGCCTTCCACCGAGCCCAAAGAGGTCGATACATGTTTCGACGATACCGAGGCCGACGTCCTCATGCAGCCCGAGCTTTTGACAGACGCCTCTCCAGTCCTCGAGGCCAGCGAGTCCAGCCAGCGGAGGCTCTCTCGGAACCCTTCCTGCTCGGAAAGCAGCTCCCATCATGACGACTGGGATTCCCTGCCGCCGCTCGACAGGCTAACCGTCCTCGACTTTCTCGACAACCTCGCCCTGCCTCAGCAGCTCGAGAAACTCCAGAAAGGCATCTCAGCACAGACTGAAAAGGTTCGGCGGTCAAAGGATGCGTTCAAGTCGAGGACACAGCTTGCCCGTGATCGCATGGTGGAGGAATGGCGCCGTCGCGTTCCCTCGGCCGACGAACAGCTCGAACGGTATAAGAAGCGGATGCGCCGTCGCGTCGATAAGCTCGGCCAGCACTGGAGCGACACAAAGGCCATCAGCATACGTGAAAAGATATCCTTCATCTGCGGCGTCATGAACATCTTCATCAGCGGATTCCTCATCGGCGGCTACCCCCAGTATTTCCACATCTGGTACACGGCTCAGCTGATTTATTTCTTGCCCGTGCGCTTCTTCACGTATCATCGCCAAGGCTATCACTACTTTCTCGCCGACCTCTGCTACTTCGTCAACGTTTTGCTCAGTCTCAGCATCTGGGTCTTTCCCTCCTCTAAGCGCCTATTTACGGCCGCCTACTGCCTTGCTTTTGGCAACAATGCCGTTGCCATCATCATGTGGCGAAACTCCCTCGTCTTTCACAGCCTGGATAAGGTTACCTCGCTCTTCATCCACATCATGCCCTGCGCTACCCTTCACTGCCTCGTCCATCTCCTTCCGAGCGAGCAGCAGCAGCGGAGGTTTCCAGCCATCTGGACGGTCAAAAACTCGACCCCGGGCTCGCCGACGGCCTATGCCAATATGTTATCCATGTTGGCATGGAGCACCATTCCCTACGCCTTCTGGCAGCTCAGCTACTACTTCCTCATCACCGTCCGCCGTCGAGACAAGATCGCCGCAGGCCGGCCCACGTCCTTCACATGGCTGCGACGATCCTACGCCAAGACTTGGATCGGCAAGCTGGTGATATCCCTGCCAGACAAGCTACATGAGCCGGCCTTCATGTTGATCCAGTACAGCTACGCCGTCTTGACCATGGTGCCCTGTCCCCTCTGGTTCGCCAGCCGGAACGCGTCGGCGATTTTCCTCTTCGTGCTTTTTGCCTGGAGCATATACAACGGTTCAACGTATTACATCGATGTCTTCGGGAAGCGCTTCCAAAAGGAGCTCGAAGCCATGAAGGCCGAGGTCTCCAAGTGGCAAAACACACCAGAACTGGACCATCAATCTCCGCTGATGACGCCACACAACGAGAAGCCCCCTGGCATCCCTGCCCAGAACTCAACGCCGAAGGATGCAACAAATCCGGGCGCCGAAACGAAGCATCACGACAGCCCGGCAAGCGGAGATGCTACTGGACATGAGGTCAAAGCAGATTCCAGCGCGTCATTCGAGAGAATCCCGCTCCTTGACGAAAGCCCGGAACACACACAAGAAGGTGCTGCTGCTCAAAACGCCGCTCAGAGGAGGGACGTCGACGTCGACGCGGAGGGATCATGACGATGATGGCTTGTCACTTGTCGTCGCGGAAGCGAGAAAGACCGAGTTGGACCAATTTTCGCGGCAAGAAAAAAAAGAGGGAAATAATTATGAGGAGTTTGAACTCTGGCTGTCTTTTCTTCAGTCTTTTTTTACATCTTTGCTTGTCTTTCACATCACGCGGGAAGCATCGAGCTTCATCCATCCACGAGAGCGACAGAAGGACCTTGCCTGCTTTTTTTCTCTGCCTACTGTATAGCCATACCCCCAAAGCGCACTTTATGCTTGCGAGTCTAGTTTATACCACCTGAATATACTGATTTCCCCCCCTGTCTTGTGTCTAGTCCCCTTTCACGCCGAAGATGAGAGATTGAGCGCAAGACCTGTAGGCGAGCAAGTCGTATTTGGTCTGGACACGATTTGAGACCGTCTTCAAGCTGTGGTTTATGCTCCATAGGTACACTTCTCTGACGGATAACGAGTCGTTCATCGATAGCTGCAAATCTGGCTACCTACATGTATTTTGATGGTTGAGCAAAGGCTGTTACTTGTTCTTCACCTTATAATTCCGCACACTCACTGACAGTCTACATCCGTCCCGTCTACGACTCGGGAACCAAGCGGTACGATACCTTGGGGCCTGTAAGCTGCTTTCATTGCAAGATGCTCTCGAATCAATAATGCCGCTATGATGCTTCCCCCCGTACGCTTTGCCGACTGACATGGAAAATATGAAATATATGAAGCTGCTCCCCACCAATTTGATGATTCCCACCCGCCTCTTCTCCCGACCATGAGCCTCTTCCCATGCAGGGAAAAAAAACTTGCCTTGGACCCCTCTCCCCCCCTTCCGTTCACTAGACTGGGCACCGATCACCTACGACATACTTCACTGAACCTGCTCCCTCGGCGCCATTGGGGAGTCCGTCGTCACATCGCTTCCCCAGAAGACCCGCTCCGAACCGAGACCGATTGAGGTCAGTCCCGGCAACGAACTTCCTCCGTAGCAACGTTCCCGCCCCACAACCACATTCTGCTCGCACCGAGGCTAGCTCCTGGTCACTGTTCGACCGAGGCTCACTCCAAGGTTAGGCCGGCCGTTCCAGAGGGTAAATGATCACACTATCATCATCTTTGTTAACTGTCGACTCATCCTAGGCTTGGATTCGACACGTGGAGATTTGGACGTGACGGAAATGTGCGAATTGTTGACCGATGACGAAGGCGAGAATCTGAAAATATCCTCATCGAATGATGCCCCAGTCGGCTAGCCGACCCCCTCCAGCCTCGCCGTCTTCTCGAGTCCCGGGGCGACGCCCAAATAGAGACCAGAATCGTAAGGTCTCGTCACCAGCCCCTGTTACCACCACCCGGCCGTCCGGACTCATCGCAAGGTACAAAACACGATAGGTATGACCTGTCAAGCTGGCGACTTGGGTCATGGACGGATACTTCCAGACCACAATCTGGTTTTGGCTGTATCCATGCGTCGAAACTATCTCGTTGGAGTTCTTCGACCAAGCAATATTGCATACCTGGCTTCCCGTGTCAATCTCGTTGATGACGGAACCCTTGACAGTGTCGTGAAAGATGATTCTCCTGTCAGCAGTTCCGCCTCCCGAGGCTAAGAGCCCACGTTGATGCGGAGACCATGCGATGGCCTTCAGGGCAGCCGTGTGGTCAGAAAACTTCCACAGCGGCGTGTCGGACAATTTGTCCCAGACCATCAGCTTGTTGTCGTTTCCTCCGCTGGCAAGCTGACCATCCTCACAGTTCCACTTGAGGCCACACACCTCCTGCTTGTGGCCGACTAGTTTTCTCAGCCATTGATCGGGCGCGCGAACATCGCGATGGTAGATCAGTCTGTCCCGCGATCCCGACGTCAAGATGTGCGTGTTCCATGCCAAAGAGCCTACCCGGGCGGTGTGGCCTGTCATGGTCCGCAGCCTCCTGCATCTCTCCGCGTCCCAAATCTGCACGAGGCCTTTACCAGTACCCACGGCTAGGTGAGTTCCCTTTTGTATCCAAGAGACACTCGTGACAGTGTCATCTTCGAGAGTGCAGAGCTTGTTGACCTTGGTGGTTTGGGCATTCCACATGTACACGCTGGATCCCAGACCCACCCCAAGAACGTTGGCGCTGCCCCAATCCACGAGGTTGAGGTAGAAGTCGTCCGCTAATTCGGGAGCATCAAGGACCTTGTAGGGAACCTTGCTCACGGCCCGGGGCTGTCGCCGGGGACTGAGGAGTAGTTGCTGGCTGCCGAACCGCACTGGAGACAGGCTGTAGATCTCGGCTCGGGTATCTAGATTGGGTCCATGGCGGCTCTGTGGCGTCTTCGAAGGCGTCGGGTGACCGGCAACGTGACTATGGTGGCGAGGCGACAAGTAAGAGAAGAGGTTCTTGTGGGGTGTTGATGGCGTCAGGGACGACGGCAGAGATGACGTTGAATGGTTATTCGGCGGAGTCCGAGCTCGGGTGCCGTCATTGACGTTCGAAGGATCCGGCAAGGCGTTGTCAGCAGACAATGATGGGTGAATGGCCTGAGGCACAGAACCCTCAAAAAGCTCAGTGCGAAGAAGTGTCGAGAAGGTGCGGTTAGCCTCCTCCGCTGTACGCAGTCGGCTCGTCAGTATCGTCATGGAATGCGTGACATGGGGGAGGCGCCTCGAACTTACTCTTTTGGAAATGAAGCTCTCCGTGCGGTGTACGCTTTTTCTGCTTCGAGGGCGTCGCCGGTGAGCCGTCCTCGTGAAGAAGGCTAAAGCTAGCTTGTAGGTCCTGGCCGGACCGGGATGGGATAAAGCTGATTTCGCCGTCAGCATTTGGATTGACGAACAGACGTAGATCAAGACAAAAGGGTAGACTCACCGGTCGCCGTTGATGCGCTGGCGCTTTCGATGCGGACTCGCAATCGGCGTGCTCTCGCGGTGGGGGCGCTGAAGCTCTCGCAACAGGGCGCTTTCCACAGCGCCGGCATCTAGAGGCATGGCGCGTGCCGCATCACTAACTCTCGAACCGCTGCGGAGAGTTGCTGAGCCGCCGTTTTCTTCCTTGACTTTAGCTTCTGGTCGACGTTGGTCAGTTGGAGACGCCGGTGCTGAGCGAGGAGCACTAGTATCGGGGGATGTTTTGATTTCCCCCAACGCCCGCTTCGAAGACGAGGCCAAGGCCGCATGCGCCTGCGAATCCGGAAGCATGATAGAGAATGGGGGGCGCGGATGGAAGGAATGACTGATTGATGTGGTCTGACAATGACTGGCAGACTGAAATCATCCACGACGGAAACAGATCGGCGGTCGAATGCCGCACGCGGAAGAAGAGAAAAATCGCCGTTCACAACCCACGAGCCCTCCAGATGCCGAGATGACGAGCTTTTATACCCAAGAGTAATCCTGGGACGGCAGTGATGATTTGTTTTCCCTTTTTTCGCGCGCTGCCTGTGAATTTCGGGGGCTATTGGCAGGCCTGCACCGAGGGCCTGAGAGGTATGCTTCTGACGTGGAGGAGAGATTTCGGGCGGGCTCGTCCTCAGGCGAGACCCAGCCAGTGTCAAAAAGATCCGCGACGGGCGTCCGGGCGGGTGGAAAATGTCTAAAATGTCAGAGATGAAAGAGAGCGATCCCGGGACGAGTAGTCTGGCAGCGTCGGTAGGCGAAGCGGCCGCGTGAAAGCTTTGTCGTGAGGGATTGAAAGGTCGAAACTTTTGGGGATGGCGGCTGGGCGAGCGCGCGCGCCCAAGGACAGCGAGCCGTGCTAGTTACTGCTCTACTTAGTACCTACGGCCTACGGGCTACAGGCTGCAGCCGCCGGACTAGGAGCGTTCGCGCGTCGTGCGGCAGGGTGTCAACAGTGATTAGGTAATTTGTTTGTGGCAGCATGCCGCCGCACCAGGGTAAGTGAAAGTGGACGACTTCAAGTTAGCTTGGCAGTGAAGGATTTAGGCAGTGAAACATGGACAAATTCAGATTCTAAGACCAAGATGCCCATGGGCTATGGCCCATACCTTATTAGTATGGTAGTCTTCACGGGTAGGAAGATGGAGAGATGGGATGTAAAAATCTTACCTAAACTCTTGTGGACCACTGCTGCTCCGTGCGGACGGTATCTGCTGTTGTCACTCGTAGTCGTCAGGCTGCCAGAGATTCACACCCTGTAACTCAACTCTATCATTGGAATAATGCTTGGAAAGCTACCGACCTACCTGTGAAGACAATTACTACTCTAACCAGTACTTCTCCAGTCTAATTCATCCGCCCCAACGTTGCCTCAACCATGTACTTCGCCAGCGGTTTAATACAGACATGACCCGCCAGCTGGCAGCAGCATCGATCAAGTGCTGCCACGTGACCAGCGGATAGTGGCGCCGGGCCGCCAGCTGATTGCACCGTTAGCACCTTACCCGCCCGCTCCTTGCTGCCAAAACCTCGGCGAAATCCCGGCTGATCATCTGCTCAAGTGGTTTCTTCACCTCCCCCAATCTGCTTACCTCTCCCCTTTCGCTCTCTTTCGCTCTTCCCACCTCCCTGTTCAACGCTTTTTCCTCCCTCTTCAAACGCGCACCTCCGCAACAGCAGATATTCGCGCTGAGCCTCTTCGTCTCAACGCGTTCTCATCCTCCTCAGGCCTGCCAAAGGCTAGGCCCTATATCCCATCGTTTACCCAAACATCCCCGCACTCAGACGCGTTCTTCTGCCTGCCTCATTCATTCCCTGCCTGTGCGTTTTTGAAAACTTGTCACCCCATTTCGCATCGCGAACCATGGCAACCACCGCGATGGACTACGAGGCCGTCGGCGGCGATCGCTACGACGGTAAGTCAAAGCTCTATCGTCTCTTGCGTCCCAAAGTCACGGTTTTTGATGGTTTCTGACGACGTGCAGACGAGCCTCCCCGATATGACCGCGACAACAGAAGCGCTTCCCCTCGTCCTATGCGTGACGAAAACGACGGCGGTCGCCGCCGTTCCGCGTCTCCTAATGGAAATGCCGATGGGTCAGTCACTCTTTGACAAGCATTACGTTTCAATCTAACATATTCTAGTCCTTCCAAAGACCACTCTGGCATGAAGGATGACGACGACGATGGTGCTGTCAACCCTGGCTCCAACCTCTTCGTCACTGGCATTCATCCTCGCCTTTCGGAGGCTGAAGTCTCTAAGATGTTTGAAAAATATGGCGACGTCGAAAAATGCCAAATCATGCGTGATCCTCACACCAAGGAGTCTCGTGGTTTCGGCTTCGTCAAAATGGTCACCTCGGAGCAAGCTGAGGCCGCTCGTGAGGGACTTCAAGGCGAGCAAATCGAAGGTCGTACCCTTAGCATTGAGAAAGCCCGCCGTGCCCGACCGCGCACTCCTACGCCTGGCAAATACTTCGGACCTCCCAAGCGAGGTAAGGCTTCCCGATGCATCGTTCAGGATATGATGGCTGCTAACGATTCGAAAGAGCCTCGTGGTCGCTTCGATGACCGTCGCCGTGGGGGCTATGGCGGTTCCGCCGGCGGTTATGGTGGCCGCGATGACTATCGTTACCGTGGATATGACAGAGGCTACGGCAACGACCGACGCTACGACGACCGCGGTTATGATCGTAACTATCGCGATGAGCGCCGCTACGACGATCGAGGCTATGGCCGTGACTACGACCGGGGCTATGATCGCCGTGATCGTGATGACTACTACGGACGCGAGCGACATGGCGGACGTGATGACCGTGATCGCTACGCTCAGCGAGGCAACCCCAGCAGCTACGATCGCGATCGCTATGACCGACAGGGAGAACGCGAGTCTACCCGCGCCCGTGAGACGGCCGGCTCTGGCTACGGCGACTCTGGCACCCGGTCCGACGTTCGGGAGCCTTACGGAGGTTTGATTAACTCCGACTTCCCCAACATTGAAGAAGATCATTATCTGATTTAACCAGGGCCCGAGCCTTCGATTCGGTAAGAGTCTTTGTGAGAAAACTCGCTGAGGCTCGCCGTAATATTGATGGGCTCGTCACTTCTTGACGTTTCGCTTCTGGGTCTTTGTGTTGCTACCTGATTATTTTGTTTTCTTTTTCTTTTTCCTTTTTCTATTACGTTGCGCCTCTTCAGTCTCGACTCCCAGGGTCCTCTGGTGACTTTCCCATCAGGATCGAATCACTCAAGAGTTACGTGCAATGTGCGACAGGAGATAAAGGGGAAAGCAATATCCAGTACTCGGCCTACGCCACTGAGATAATTTTTCATGAGGGTCGATCTTGCGGCGACAGGGATTCGGATGGTCATCGTATGGCAGCTCCGGACCTTGAACAATCAATCACTTCACCACTTTGTCGCCTTGTCCGCCAACACTGTCATAGCGTTCGCTGCTCGACGCCCACAACAAATGCCGCCTCTCGGCTTTCCCCCAAATCGTCAGCGTAACCAGCGGGTCATTGATTCTTGGTCATTGCGGAGCTGTCACCCCTTAGCTTCGACTTCCATGACCAGAGCTGCCATCTTGCCGGGGCACTGCGAATGAGTGTCCTCGGACGCCAGCTCACGGTGAACCGCACTGAATTGGGGACGTTTGCGACACTTGACCGACTGCTTCGCCTGTTCGATTGCTCGGAAATGACCGTGAATATGCTGCCACCACCGAAATGATCCAGCCAATGCCGTGATTCTCTGCCACCAATCATAGGTCCGCCTCGTTGTTTCGATTCAGGCGCCATCGTCGTTATATTCGAGTTGACAGCTTTCACCCACGCAGCCTTCGGTCACAACGGTAAACCGTGTCGAGTAAAACTGAAGTGAGCGGTGTTGCCATCTTTAGTTTAGAGTGCCTTGATACTGCGAAGATGGATGAAAGAGCCTTGCTGATTTGATGTTTTCGAGCAGATGATATGGACAAGTCGCTACTTCAAGGGACGGCTTTTCAACTTGAGCTGTTACCATTCATGCCTTTCACGAAACACACGCAACTGGGGATTATCGACGCAATCTCAGCATTCAGATGATCATTGTAGTAAGTCTTTACCAGTTGTTACTGCCTGTTGATAGGTAGGCATGTACGTTCGCCATCGTGCAACCCTGACCGGCGGGTTCGTCGGACGCACAGCCATACCTCTTGACTCGTGAGCGTCCGAGTGAGTGTCTTCCTTACAGGTAAGCGGCTCGGACGAAACTTTGTTAGCATCGTAAGTTCAGCGGACAAAAAAGACGACAGGTGAGAGAACAGCATCACACAGGAACCGTGGCGATATATCGGTTTAGTCTGCGAGGTAAATCGCTCCAAGTTGTTCATAGCCTGAAAGTACGTATCCCCGTTCCTATACCTAGGTTTCCAACGTCGCAATATACATCTCCTGCTGGAAACCGCTTGCCAACTATCGTCTACGCGATTCTTGGAATCCAACGCTTGGGTCATGAAAATGTGCTGCAATTTTGTGCGTCCACAGTTTTCCAGTCAGCGACTAGTCTACCGGATAATACTCTTGTTTTGCAGCGACCATTACTCCCGTAACTTGTAACCGGGGCTCTGTCAGGTTGGTAGCTGTCTGGCAACTAGTATGTCTATGTCTGAAGTCCAAATAGCGATCTAAGCCTCGTTTCGGTCGAGACCTTAAAGTTGTATCGTTGGGAAACGATAGCTTTACGAATAATCATGGATTCAGATCTGTGACCTACGGAGAAGATGAGTAGGTCTTTTGGCGTAGAGTCATTGTCTTCTCACTTCTTGGATAACTATTCCCTTTGCTCTGTTTTCTGCGAGTTCATGGGTTCATGCATAGCACGATGCTAAATCTACACAAAACCTTTCTCGCAATTCGAACAGTTTGAACCAGTGAGATGGCACTCAGAAGTGGCGGCGAGGTATGAAGGGAAATCGATTTTACGACATCACATGCAGACCAGTTGACAACCAGTGGAGAGACGAAGCAGTCAAGTTGGCCGAGGAGATATGGTCGGTATTGAGACCTGATTTCTTCTGCCGCTGCAGCAGTTGTCTACTCCCATATCGAATCGGTGATAGGACGACGAACAACGCAAAGTCTGGAAGAAAACAGAACCTCCGACACAACCATTCTTTAATTTCCCATGATGAACATGGCGGAGGTATAAGCCGCGACGAGTTTAAGGAGTAAATCACTCAGATTGGCTCCCAGTGCTCCGCTGCGAAACCAAAACCTCGCGTCAATACCGGTGTCAAAAATGTCCAAAAGAAGACAAAGTGGGGAACCAAAGGAAGAAAAGAGATGAAGAGAGAGAGAGAGAGAGAGAGAGGACGTACGCTAATCGGCCGCGAGGGCCGGACGAGCTGGTGTAGCCGATGAGATATAAGACCCTAGAAATACTCCAGCCTGCTCCGAGAGCGGCGGCGGGAACGGGATATCGAAGGCCAGCTATGAGGAGGGCGCCGAGGAAAGAGGTGTGGTTTTCGGTGAAGTTGTGATGAGCTCGCTGAGCTGTTGCAGGTTGGTTTCATTAGTTACCTTTTCTGTTTCTGTTTCTGAAGGTTGAAAGGGTGACCTGGGGATTAGGTCAAGGTTGAGCGGGTGGGAGTGGAACGCACCGCAGTTGAAGCGGTAGGCACTCTGGTTCTTGGCCGCCTGCTCGCTCGTGGCATAAGCTTCAGGGTACTGGACCCCACTGGCTTTGCGGAACTTCATGGTTCGAAAGGCGTGGAGGGTGTTGACGAAGAAGGTACTCGTTGCGGCAGCGAGGACGAAGCTTGAAAAGAAGGAAGAGGCATACGTTAGCTTGATTTCTTTATCTGTTGGGCCGTACACAACGCTCTCTTTCTCTATCTCTCTCTCTCTCTTCTTCTTCCCCTCGTCTCACGGCTCCGTTATTACTGACCCATACTGATCGGGGAGTTGCAGGCCGAGTGTATTCATGGTGAAGAGGGCGTTTTATCAAGTTGAGGGAGACTTGGAAGATGCTGTTGGAAGAGAATCGAAGTTGAAGCTCGTTGAGAAAGGGTAGAGACAAGAGTAAGTTTTTTAAAAAAGGGATAACGAGACTCAAAAGCCGCCGCGGGAGATGTTGATTATATACCTACCTACCCAGTGAGCAAGCAACCAACACCGAATTGGCTTAGCAACCCCACAGACTAGTAAATAGACACTGCAGGCCGGTAAGGGTGAGAAACCCCCTCGCTCGCTCGCTCTCAACGACTTACTTACTTACCTAGACTAGACGTCACTACCACTGCCAATCTGTGTCAAAGGCTTCTTCTTCTTCTCGCTTCGATCATCATCCATAGCATTCCCCCTGGCTTAGTTTTGTGTATGATAAGCAGCTTCCTAGCGTCGTCAAGGAACCAACAAAAAACACCACGTCATCGTCATCACGTCGTTGCCTGTACGTGAGAACGTTCGGGTTCGGACAGAACAGCGAACCGACCTTCACCCCCTTAAATCCGTAGCCAACTCCGTAACGTTTCAAAAGCAAAAGCATGGAGGCCTGGAGCTTGACCGGATCAGGGATTGGTCCGACCCGTAATGCTCTCTATGCCTCACAAACCTTTTAACTGCCAGAGCCTCTGACTGACGACCCCTCATTTTATCTGGGTACATACAGTATTTCTAGTAGTACTAGTAAGTAGCTGCGGCCTGGGCTTGGGCCTCACGTCAACTGACTGTGGGAGAATGAGGAGGCACCCTTACCCTACGGCAACCTGTTGACGCCGAGCTCCCTCGATTGTATATGATCGCAGTGAGCCTCTCCATAAGCGTAGCGTGTACGAAGTATTGGCTGATGAAACCACGAGCAAAAAACACCATTGCTAAACAGAGGTCGGTTTATTTTCTCTCATCTTCTCCCATCAAGCCGCGTCTACCATGTCCTGCGTTGACAGCACGGGCTGTGACACTGGAGAGAAAGAGCCGGGGAAACCAGGACACCATCCTCATCGACACATCATGTGGCTTACACCTCCTCCAATACTCGCTCCTTAAACTCCCGCTCCACCTTCTGGCCTTGGTCATCTGTCCCTGACTCTCCGTGTAGCGCCATGAGGGCACCAAGGTCGAACTTGGGGGCCTTCAACAGCTTGACCTTTCGGATGTGTACCTGGAAGATTGTCAGCTACTGCGACAGGGACGACGACAAGGTCGGAATACGATATAATGGGCGTCTCACATTCTGCAGAGGGTAGATGCCGTGGGTCGCCTTTTCAATCTCACGACCGATGACTTCAGGGATGAGCTTGGAAGTAAGCTGTGTGAGAGTGCAGGTGGATGCCTCGCGTTGAATGATGTCCGTCATCTTGCGTCGGATAGCTCGAATTTGCGACGAGGCGGCATAGGTCGTCTTCTTGATTTGATTGGGGCGTCGCTTCGTGAAGGCGATGGCGAAGAGGCGGACGAGGTATTCATCCGTCGTCTTGACGGTAACATTGGCCTCGATGAGAGTTTGCCACTTGCGCACCAAAGACCTCAACTTATCAGAGGTGAAGTCCAGGCCGTGGAAGTTGGTCAGGCAATTCTTGCCCTGGACCTCATCGACACGAAGGCGGATTTTCCGAAACGCATGGTCTTCGTCTTTCTGGAGATCGGCCAGAGACACTTCGACAATTCGGCCTTTGAGGGAGTCGTTGGCGTTCTTCAGACCCGTAGTTCGGTTGACGAGAGTCTTTCCAACGCTGCGAATGTTGTTGTCAGATAGGTATGTCCCGCGAAGGAGGCGGTAAACCTACTCGCGAATATTGAACGGACTCGGCGCCTGTAAGACTATCGTGAGCCGTTTTCCTCAAGCATGAGCTGCAGCAAAGAATCGAACCAACCTTGATCGAATACCAGTCTTTGCGCGAGAAGGGGTCAACAGTCTTCTTCTTGAGACCCTTCTTGCCCTTGGACAGCCGCTTATTCCTGTGAACAGTGATCAGCGAGGTCGGCCCAATGCGTGCTTCGGATTCGTCATCTAGACAGTACTAACTTGCCGACCGCCATGATTGCTCGGCGTTTGAAGGGGAGTGCGTGAAGTTGTCGTGGCGAGCGGCGATGGCCAGGATAAATTTCTGTGTGGGCGAAACTACCTTGTACATGCCGCGAAAACCTCCACTAGCCGGGAGATCACGTGAGTGAGCAAAGCCCTAGAGATCTTACCTCATCAGGCTCCGCTTCTAAGAGTCGCTCAGTCAGCCAACCACTGCCCCACGTGATATCCGCGTCGCGGGGCAAATTGCACTTAAACTTCTTTACGCGCCTGCGCGACGCGTCTGAACGAACCTCTCCATCCTTAACCATCGCGAAGCACACTGTCAGCGCTCTGTCGTCAGCCATCCCCCTTCGCCTCATCGTCGCTTTCGCGAAAGACGCAAACTTGCCATGGACTCCTTCGTTCTGCAGGACGAGGGCGTCCGCGACCGCGTTCGCCAGGCCCAAGAGTTCCTGGATCCGAGTATGTTGTCTTTCGTCCGCTGCTCGTCTCACGCTCGTTCGTCGACTCATGTCTCTGATCAATACAGACGACTCACATATCCGAAGCTATCGCTCCGATATCATATTGATGCTGCAGAAGAACCATCGCCGCCTGAATGTCAACCTCGACCACCTTCGTGATCACAACGCCGAGATGGCACGGGGCGTCGTCGAACAGCCATTCGACTGGTCTTTGGCTTTCGACTACGCTCTGAAGAAGATTGTGGAGACGATCCCTCAGGCTCGGCCGGATCAGACTGCCCGAGACGCTCTCTATTACTGCGCTTGGTCAGGCAGCTTTGGCCTCAATGCTTGCAGCCCTCGCACTCTGTCGTCTCATCACCTCAATCATATGATTGCTGTAGAAGGCATCGTGACGAAATGCTCCTTGGTGCGCCCCAAGGTCGTACGCAGCGTGCACTACAACGAAAGGGAGGACAAGTTCCATTTTCGCGAGTACCAGGATCAAACTATGACAGTCGGAGTTACCACGTCTGCCGTATATCCCCGAGAGGATGACAAGGGCAACCCTCTTACTACGGAATACGGTCTTTGCACCTACCGGGATCATCAGACAATCTCCGTCCAGGAAATGCCGGAACGAGCACCTGCTGGTCAGCTCCCCCGCGGAGTGGATGTCATCTTGGACGACGACCTGGTTGATCTTGTCAAGCCGGGCGACAGAGTACAATTTACTGGCATCTTTCGCACTCTGGGCAATCGAAACACCACTCACAACAGCGCGCTGTTCAAGACCGTCATCCTGGCCAACAACGTCGTCCAGTTGTCGTCCAAGTCTGGCGGAGAGGCCATGGCAGCAACTATCAGCGCCGCCGATCTGAGAGACATCAAGAAAGTGTCCAAGAAGAAGAACCTACTGCAGCTTCTCTCGCAGTCTCTGGCGCCGAGCATATACGGACACGACTACATCAAGGAAGCGATTCTCCTCATGCTCCTGGGCGGCGTGGAAAAGAACCTGGAAAACGGCACCCATCTTCGTGGCGACATCAACATACTGATGGTCGGCGATCCGTCGACAGCAAAGTCACAACTCTTACGCTTCATTCTCAACACCGCCCCTCTTGCTATCGCTACGACTGGACGTGGCTCGTCCGGCGTCGGTCTGACGGCGGCCGTGACTTCAGACAAAGAGACAGGAGAACGGAGACTCGAGGCCGGAGCCATGGTCATGGCAGATCGTGGCGTCGTCTGTATCGATGAATTCGATAAAATGTCGGACATGGACAGGGTCGCCATCCATGAAGTCATGGAGCAGCAAACCGTCACGATCGCCAAGGCAGGCATACACACGTCACTCAACGCTCGATGCTCGGTCGTTGCCGCCGCGAATCCCATCTTTGGCCAGTATGATCCGTATAAAGACCCTCACCGGAACATTGCCCTCCCGGACTCGCTGCTGTCACGATTCGACCTCCTCTTTGTGGTGACGGATGAGATTGAGGATACGAGGGACCGTCTGGTATCGGAACATGTGCTGCGCATGCACCGGTATCGCAACCCCGGAACGGAAGACGGGGTGCCCGTTCGCGAGGGGACGTCTCAATTCCTCGGTGTTGCGCCTCCGCCTCAGCCTGGCCCTCAGCAGGCTACCCAAGTTTACGAGAAGCACAACAACCTGCTTCAGGCGGGAGCCAACAAGCAACGGCTCCTGACGATGCCCTTCATGAAGAAGTACATTCAATATGCAAAGATGCGCATCAAACCTGTCTTGACGGAAAGCGCCTCGGATCGCATCGCCGAGATATACGTTGGGCTGCGGAACGACGGGATGGAGGGGAATCAAAGAAGAACCAGCCCGCTCACTGTTCGAACGTTGGAAACCATGATTCGGTTGGCTACGGCTCATGCAAAGGCACGTCTATCAAACGTCGTCGAGGAGGAGGACGCCGCGGCCGCCGAGTCCATCCTGAGATTCGCGCTCTTCAAAGAAGTCGTCCAAGACAAGTCTCGGAGGAAGAGAAGAAGAACGCAAGCCGCCGAGCTCTCTTCCTCGAGCGAGGAGAGCTCCGACGACGGAGATGAAGGTTACGACGATGCCACCCATGCCAACCACCGCGGTGACCGACGAGGAGGCTCGACTTCGCGCCCGGTCACCCGTCTGCAGGGAAGATCCGTCGCCTCTTCCAACACGAACAACGGCACCGATCCCGCGGCGGAGACGGGCGCCGGCGAGAGCAGCAGCAGCAGGAGCAACGGCACGTCCAACAGGGCCGGTCGGTCGAGGAACGAATCACAGTCTCAGACATCGTTCGCCTCCTCGGTGCCCGTCTCTCAGCTCCCTTCGCAGACGCAGAGCGAGAGCCAAACGGATCAAGAGCTCGGCAGGAGCGCGGCCAGCCTGAGTCTCGACGACGCTGATATCGACCCTCAGCGGTTGGCTGCTTTCAGGACCGCTCTCGGACAGCTGCTCAGCACTGATCTGTTCAGGGATGATTGCGCTTCCTTGACGTCCGTCACCGAGGCGGTCAATCAAAGAATCGGGAACCGTCAAGGCGGTGCTTTTGAAAGAGACGAGGCTGTCAAGGCGATCAAAGAGCTGGAGAAGATGAATCATGTCATGTACGTCTCCCGATTTTTCCCACTTTCGATCCGTTCGTGGCTCGTAAAGCCAGTTCTCTCCGTCTTTGACTCTTTCCCTTTTCTCTGTCTCTCACTCTCTCTTTTCCCCCTTTCCCCTCCAGTTCATGATAATCCTTCCTACTTTCTTCCAACGGCTGACTGACTGTCTTGAAAATAGGTTTGCCGACGGCGAGCTCGTTTACAAAATCTGAGAAAAGGCTCGAGTCCGATTTCGAGTAAGACTGGATTTTCTCATCTCATTGCGAGTCGGATTCATGTATTCCTGAATTGGGGATGGAGTATTTGGAAGAACGGCGGTGGCTCTCTGGCGTGATGTTTGAATGACTTGTACAGCAGGCAGAGTTGATGATGAGGACGATAGTAGATTATTTTAAGATCCATGTACAATCTGAGAGCGGACGGGTGAAACAGTGACTGCATACTACTAGTAGGCAATCGACGTCTCCAGAGGTTCCCCCATTCCGGAACCTGGGCCACCTCCGTGATGGCACATCGTTCTCCGGGCCCGTTCTGTCAACCTCAATCCTCTAACCACCATCTTCTGGAGGCCTCAGCACCCAACGGCTTGCCAGTGCTCTTTGGTGAGACTAGCCTCACGGTGTCTTACTTTTCTTCACATTACGTTTCGTGTTTTGTTTAAACCAGCCAAACGCACTGGGAAGTAAACTCCTCTCTCTCAGTGTCTGGCACCTCAATACCTGGTCCTGACAACTCTTGGATGCCTCTTTCCCACTCATCAGATTACCCGTACGTAGTCCCTCTACGCACCTGAACCCATGCCAACAAGGCGAGAACCAAGGGGATGCAGATGAAGCTGAAAACAAGGCTCCCACCAAAGACCAGCGCATGATACGTCCAGGCGTTATGCTCGTCGAGGTGGGAAACCTGGCAGACTATGGCCCAGGGCAAGACGTACAGGACATTGCTCGCCAAGCTCTGCCACATAAACCACCTCGGCTTCGTGGCCAGCAAGACTGCCGCGAGCTGCGTCGAGACGGCGTAGAGGATATAGCACCAGTCTAGGGTCCGCCACATCCGTGCCGTCACGGCAGCGACGGCATCGTCACCGCTGAGGTAACGGGCGAACGGACGAGCGCCGACGGCAGAGATCAGGGCGTACATGGGGAGTTCGTAGGCGAGCGCTATGCAGATGGACAGGAAAGCAGGACGCGTGATCCGATACAGGGACTTGACGGTCGCCCTTGGACGGGTACCAGTAGGCGAGTCCTCCATGTCTTTGCACCAAAGGCCCCAGTTGTGTCCCACAAAGGTCAAGGTCGTGGCTTCCAGAGCGTGTATGGGAACCATGATTAGACCCCAGCGGATAGCATTGAAGACGCCCCATGCAGTGGCATAGAGCGAGCCGAGAGAGACGATGGTGCTGACGAGCCACAGATAGAGCGTGTTACGAACTGCCGACTCGACAAAGGTGAAGAGACCCGGGCGCAATAGAACCAGGAAAGCAGAGAAGGCAGGCTTCGTAGAATGCCGGCGCCAGGAAGAGTTTCTCCAGAGAAAGTAAACGAGGCCCAAGAATGCCGATGCCAGGTTGCAAGCCAGCTGGATGCCCGCCTGCAGGTTGGCAGTCGGCTGATGACTTCCGACTCGAAAGGTCGAGATCAACAGCATATCCAGCGTGATATTAGCGGCAAACTTGACGCAGTTAAAGACGAACGGCACGTCAGGCTCGTCCAATGCTCTCGTCGCCGTCGCCGTGGCCGTCTCCATGGCACTGGTCAGGGCGGAGAAGCTGCTGATCTGGACGTAGATGATGCTCAGCCGGCGCGCGTGGTCGGGTACGAAGATGGAGGCGAACCTGGTAGCGTTGCCGAAGATGATGAGCGATAGTATCAGTCCCAGGAGGCTCTGTGTGAGAATCAGAGTGTGAGTCAATCTCAGACGGTGAGACGGGTCAGATGAAGAGTCGCCGATAGTGGACCAAGAAGCACGGGGGAGGCCCTCGTTGAGGACTTCGGCAATGACGCTGATGTAGGTGAAGACGCTGGAAGGGTATCATCAGCGTAGATCCTTGAACCGGGGAAGAACCAAGCCCCCAGGGCAGGAAGGCTGACTCTGTCGTGGCGACCATGGCAGGGTCGATACGGGCGATCCATAGTTTGACTAGGGAGCTATACAAAGCCGGGAGTATGAAGGAGAGGTTGTTGACGAGAAAGGCTCTGGTGTAAGTGTTGAAGGAGCAAGACAGCTTACGTCCGCCCGATGAGCGGATGGAAGCGGGAGATGCTATAGTCGTGTCTCTGTTGCCGTTCATTCTTGGTTTGGTGCTGCGACGAGGACGGGGATGGTTTACGGCGAAGTTGATCTCGACCGTGAAGCCAGATTGCGCGTACCTGCATACTATATATATATATATATATATATAGTAGATGCACAAATCAACGAAGGTCACTTGTGGCAGCATTAGGCCAACGTTTGTAGGTACGTGCGTCGATCGTGTTGTTTGGAGCGAGCCGCTCGCAAACGCGGGAGACTATTTGCCAACGGAGGCGGCATCGTTCGTTTTGCACGACGTACCTACCTAGTTATTCAGCGTTGCCAAGAAGAGTACTGTGTATAAAGACATCCGTAGTGTATGGGTCATTTCTCGATATTCGACATGTCATAAGCGAGGCAGGGAATAGAGTACGTTGCATCTTCTGACCTGGGTACCTACTCCGTAGATGTTACAAGGCAGATAGTATGTAGTAGGTAGTAGGTATGTACTCGATATATATCTCTCCGTCGAAGCAAATTCAAGCGAAGATGTACATATATACATTTATCCTGGAGGAAACTGTCCTGAACCTGAGCCACATCTCCAAGTTGGTACTGGAAAAAAAAAAGGCGAACCAAACGACTTCAGTGTGCGCTTTGTGTGTGCACCTTGCGGTGGAGGCATTTGCTGTTTTCCGCACAAGATTTCGAGTCTCGACCTAGAATGATATCATACAATGTTTGCATCATCGTCAGCTTCTCTGTGTGCAGTGCGGAGGGTAGAAGAAAGGGGCAAAGGTGTGAATAGCCATATAAGAACAGATGGACAAGGACGAGAATGATGGGTGAGATTTACCCGCTACTGGAGCTCCTGAAGCCATCGAGAGCGTCCCGACGAACATAGCCAGCGTTAGGGCGAAGAATTTCATTGTAATGTCAGTTTGCTTGTGTGTGTGTATATGTTTGTTCGTTGCTTGGTAGAGGAGTATGTTAAACTAGGAAGGGATGTTGTAGTATCCTCTCGTTTTCTGCAAACATATGACGGAAACCAGAAAAGGACTCGGAGACAAAAGGATGAGACTGGTTGAAGTTGCTGGCCACTTTTATATCAAGCACGGTCTCCAATGGGAGGGGGGGGAAGCTGTCCTCCTCGTCCTTCCTCTTCCTTTCTCTGTTCCTTATCCTCATCCTAATCCTTGTTCTCTCTCTCTCTCTCTCTCTCTCTCTCAAAAGGGGAGAGTCTGACTCCCCGAGACATGACCGCCCGCCCCCCTCCTCGATTAGGTAGCCTCTCTTCGCGGCCAACCAACGCAGCACTTCTCCAAAGAGAGTCTGCATGTATTTCTCACACGTATGATGTATGATGTATTTGTATATAGGCTGGTAAAGTGCCATGTAATATGTGACCCGTCTTCTGTGAAGAATACCAAGGATCCATGCATGTGGGTGTGGGAGTGTATCATGTATGTGTGCATATGCACATGCATAAGCGTGTAAGAACGGATACTAGGCATCATGTTCATGGTGCAACTCTCGGTCTCTCACACAGAGACAGGCACTTACGAATACGCTCAGAAGGTTGAGAGAGCAATATCCGTACTCAACATAGTGAAGCTTTCACTGCTATCCAAATCTGCTCGCTCACTTGGTACTCATCCGTAGATGCCTACTACCTAGATAATATTTGCCTGCTACGGGTGCTTACAAGCAGGAAAAGGCCCCTGTCCGCCTCATGATGAACAGAAACCCCCTTTCGCCAACCCCCAAAACAAGTCAGGCGAAAACATGATATCATCTGCCATCACCACTACTTATCCACACATCCGGACGCTGACTCCATCTACCTATGTACCAAGGTCGGGTCGGCCCCCAAACATCTCCCCCTTTCTACCTCCATCCGCTTCAGCCCTGTCGAGTTCGTCTTCGGCGGTATCCAATAAAGAGAACACCGTCCCTCCCTGTGCTTACCGAACTTACCTACGTACGTAAATGAGTAATTATAGCAGCAAAAAAGAAGGCTTACTCCTAAATTAGAACATCATCATCATCATCATATATCACCACCCTCTCTTTCGCTCCCCCCCTCCCTCCGTTCACATGATTGGTATTATCATGCCGGCACCTATAACCTAAATCATCAAGGCGTCTGACTGCATATGGGAGATGTCTCCGTTGGCGGAGGAGTTGCGTTACCAAGTGTGAGAGCCGATGATCTGTCTGCATACCTGCATGCCTACCCCTACCTACCTCTCTCCATACTCATGATACGTGTGTATGTATGTACGTCATAATATTGATAACTATGCCAGTTCGTTTCTCACTTCTTATCCTTCTTCACCTCCTTTCCTGCGCTATTCCGAGTTTCTCACTGTCAACTCTCAACAATACCGCCAATGTAGGCCCATCACAAAAACATCTCGATTCTTCCATCCATCCATATATCATGCCACCAGTCTCCTCCGCAAAGCAACGAATGCCTTCGTCTTCAACTCCTGCTGAGGATGTCCTCTCAGAAGATGAAAAGAATTACCGGTCCACGGACCGCTTGCTCCAAGACAGACAAGTAGACGAACTTAGTTTCAGAAGCTCGACCGCTGCCCCTGAATCACCGACGGCAACACATCCTCTATTTCGAATTTATTTCTGCATTGTGCACGGCCTCCTAATAGCTGTTCTCCTCTGGTCCTGGAGACAGCCTCGCTTCGAACCGGACTCGATATCAATCAAAGGCCGCACATGGTGTAGGAAGATCCCCCCTCTTCTTTCCCTTCCACCTCCAGTCGTCGCCCTAGCTGAAAGCTTCACATCTCCAGCACCGGCGAATCGTTTCCTCGAGTATGAAGTAGATGACCGAGTCGTTGCTATCCATGGCGAACACAGCGTGTACGCGGGTCCTCCTTCAACGGAGCAAGAAGAGGCCTGGAACGCCCTCGTTCAACGTAGGTACTTGGCCAAGGAGAGGAAAGAAAAAGAAGCCGCGGAAGTCTGATACAGGTGAATCACAAGCCACCTACTTCAACTTGAGCCGAGACGAGCTCGAGAAGACGGGAGAGCCGACGGATCGGATTGTTGAAGCAGTTGCTGGTGGTTACATGGCATCTCTTGGCGTCTATCACGAAATTCACTGTCTGGTGAGTCTCATGACTCGATGACAACAGAGGACAGAGCCCATAATTGAGACGCCCTTCAGCGAGAACTACGGTACTGGATCTACCGCGACAAGTACCATCCCAACATCAACAGTACCGAGGCTCGAGACATCATCGGACATCTTGGTAAACATCAGCCGCTGTCCCCTACCATCATGCTCGGCTAGGGAGACTTACTGACTACTTGAGAGCAATTCAGACCATTGCTTAGAGAGCCTTCGGCTGACCATCCTGTGCCATGGCAACACCGCCGTTCATACCTTCAACTGGAAAGGGAGCAACAAGGTCAAGCCTGATCTGCAGACCAACTCCAAGTCTATTTGCGTGAGATGGAGCTCTCTCGAGGACTGGGCCTACTCTCGAAGGATTCCATATCCGCCCTCGTATTTTGGACCGGAAGATGAGGAGGAACAGTAGAGAGCGAAGTTGTTAACATGACGTAGGTAGTATATTGGTCTAGTCTGCAGCATGCAATGTATGTAGCATCAACAAACACCTGGCTTCAAACCATCGACGGGACTTTAAAGGGTGACATGGCTGGCTTACAGGCACAGTTGCAAGGGATTAAAAGCATATGACATGCACCCATGTGGTTTGCCCATGTGTATCCGTATGTATGCCATGTATCCGTACTCCGTATAAACAGACGAATAGCAGTGGGTGTTACGCTGACAGTACCTCGATGTTCCATATCGTTCCCGTCCCGAAACAGTCATGATCCGACCATCTTTCTCGGCCCTCCTTCGGGGACAAATGAGCGGAGGGTGGGGGTCCAAAACCCGGTTCAGTTCTCGTCTTCATAGATAGTAGGCAGGTAGGTATCCGTAGATAGGTAGATAGCTGCTGGACACCATCATGGTGGCATCATCATCTTCCACTGGACTCGACGCCCGTGTAAGAACCAGCCAAGCGCTTACACACATACCTAGTTGCATGTGCAACGCATTCGGCAACGTCTATCCGTAAGCTCTCAGCTAAACAGTCTCTCGTCCTGCCGTCCAGTCTCTCATTGGCAAAGCATCGTCGCTCGTGTGCTTGTATCCGTTGCGCGATGCCTTGGGGTTCGGCGACGGATACGATACACCGTCGCTGCCATTGTGATGGCTGACACTGTCGACACTTCGGTTGCGGTGTCGACTGGTGAAAACGCTGACGAGTGAATGCCAGGCGGAATCGATAGACGAGATCCTGGCCAGTACCTGGAGAGAGGACAGACAGGCCGCCGTAACGCCCGTGCCGCACTCAACCATGCCCCAATACATGTACTTGGTCACAACCACTGCTCATTGGAATCAGTTCCTGAAGCGCCGAGCGCGGTGAGGGATATGCGGAGAAGAAGAAACGCACTGATACTGTCGTCACTTGGGTCGAAGCCGCCGTAAACGATTTGAATCATCATGATAAGACGCGTCAAGGAGGCCGCGATAGAACTTTCTCAGCCATCAGTCTCTGCTGGCGCCATCATCAGTCTGAGCGAGCTTACACTGCTCCGAGCAGAAAAATGCCCGCTATGGCAATCTTTCTCCGCCGCGATATCTTCAGGCGCCAGACCTAGCGGCTTCTTAGCAGTTGATGCCATCGCAGGAAATAAGACCAACGTACCAGAGGAATAGGTATAAGGATGACCACGACATCGGTGATAAAGTCCGAAAGACAAAGCCCATAGATATAGCTCAGCGTATTGAAGCAATTATCAATAACGTCGACGGTAGAGCCCCAGGCTGCCCAGAAATTAAGTCTGCACTCGAAGATGACTGCGAAGAAGAAGGCAACCGTCCAGAGGGACACGATGACGATGAGGGTGTAAAGCATGATGCCGATGGCGCCGGTCCGGTGTACGACGAATATGCGCACGTAGAAGAGGAGGAAGCTCAGTTTAACAAGGCCGAGGATCAGGGGCAACGTCGAAATGTAATAAAATTCGGCCTGGCAGACCCAGAAACGGTTACTCGTAGTATTTCCCGGCAGGCTGACGGCACTCACCTTCCCCATGGCTTCGGTTTGCGGCGTGTGGATGGCGAGAGGATTGGCATCGTATCCAGTCGGCCGGACGACGGTCGTTGCCAACGACTTGTTGGCGACGCCGACAACCAGATTGATGCCTTGGCCGACCGTCAATAGCTACGCGCAGTCTGTCAGCTACCCTTTCTCCCTCTCCTCCACTCGCTTCTTGTATCTCGGCATGATGGGCGCACCGCAGCCGGCACGATGAGCCAGTCGTCCGCTCGGAAACCCTGGCCGCATTTGTATCGCGTCCAGAGCCGTAGGCTAACGGCCAGCAGAGCCAGCAGAGAAAGGAGAACGCCTGCGGTTATGACGTGCCCGGGTTGCTGGTAATAGCCATAGGTTGCCATGACTGCTTTCTTTGCGGGATGACACTTTACTCCCGAGACGTCGACAGGAAGAGAGATGTCAGAAAACGATGAGAGAACCAGAATTCCGCATCAGCGTTATACAAGTGGCATCAGCTGTCTTCATGATCATGAGTACGGATAGTAGGTACAATTATGTATGGGCTTATCGCATATTATGATATTCCCCTACCTACCTACTTCTCCCCTCTCAACATCTGCGGTTCACGGTTGGGGGCCGTAAGCAGCCCGCATATGTATGTGGGAGGGCTAATCATGATCCTCGTCCTGGTAAAGAGTCAGTGCAACCGAATATTGGGGGGGTTCTCGAACAAAGAGCCCCCCCCCCCCTTCTAGTAGGAGAGAGGTGACAGATGTATGCATCGTGCTGGCAGCCAGTCTGCCCCCAAAGTCAGAATTCCTCATCTGCGCGCCATGAGCTCCTTGAACTTGCAAAGAGCCTTCTTCCTGTGCTCATCCATGTCCAAGGACACGAGAAACTCCCAACGCGGCGGCAGCGTCTCCCGCATCTTATCTGCATCTAGACCAATGTCATGGTCCTGGCCACAGAAGATTCGTCCCACTGCCCGGCTCGAGTCAATGACGCGCTGGCATCGGGGTCTCCGAACGGCGTCGTATGCCTCGAATGCGACGTCGAGATCGTCGGGGCACGACGCGGAGCTCAAAAGGACGGTGAGCACCATGGCGTCCTCAAAGGCGAGGCCGGCGCCAGCGCCCTGCCAAGGAGTCGTGGCATGAGCCGCATCGCCCATCAAGCAGACGCGGCCACTATGATATGTGGGTGTAGTTTTGTGCTCCATTTCCGAGTAGCCATGCAGCTGGCTGGGTTGGTCAAGACAAAGCTTCGAGGAGAGACGAGAACACGATGGTCTTTAGATCACAAAGTCTTCGTTGCCTGCCCCAGTGATCACGTACATCAATCATGGCCGTTGAGACACGGCCCCAGCCTTTAAATCTAGCCTTGAGGACTTCCTTGGTAAGCAGAGTCCTACGGCCGTCCGGGACTTCCGTCTCGACGGCTGATATGACGCACTGGACCATGGCGCCGTTGTCGAGCACATCGTGCAAGATGAAAGCCCCGTCACCGGCCCAGCCATACTGACGATCTTGATCGAAGTATTCGGCTCCGAGGACGGCCTTCGCCTTTTCCATTGGCACGATGTTTCTGCAGTCCCAGAAGCCAGCTGACTCGGCAGCGCATCTGGAAGCGGCTTGCCCAAGCACATAGGTGCGGACGAAGCCGAAGACGCCGTCGGCGCCGATAACAGCATCGAAGCACTCGACAGTACCGTCGTCGAAAGTCAGCCGCATCCTATTGCCCTCCTGCCCGGGGACTGCCGCCTCGATGGCACGGAGCTTCTTGCTCGGATGCAGTCTTTCGCTGGGAAGTGACGCCATCAGTTCTCGGAGAAGCGCGGCACGGTGAACGACCATGTCCTCGCTCCCGGCGCCCAGGTCGAAGACGAGCCTGCCGGCCTGTGGCCCCGATCCCTATTGGGCGGGGTTAGCATTCACTCCTGGTAGCAGAAACTCGCCCTCACTATCATTATACGGGTCGAGGCCATCGGCACGGCGCCAGCTTTGGCCAGCGTTTCGTCGATAGAGGATAACAAGTAGGCCAGGGCCCGCCGGTGGTTGCTGCCGAGGCCGAGGGCGGCGCCACGCTCGGAGAAGTCCGGAGCAGCCTCAAAAACGTGCGTATCGAGGTGGGGGATCCGCATTAAACCGTTGGCCACAGCAGCGCCGCCGATGCCGCCGCCGACGATGGCGACACGAAGGCGCGGCTCGGTAGTGTCCATAATATCTCGACGGTTCTGAGCCTTACGTCCGCCGCAGTTGGAAGAACTGAGTGACACAGCCGGAGCTGGGTTTGCGTTGATTTCTGGATGATACCCTTCTTATTAATTTGATGAATTCTCTCTGGAAGACAGCGTTGCGTCGCGCGTGAGGCTGAGGACACTGATGTGACTGCAATCAAGCCGTGTCGCATCGTAACCTCAGCAGTAGGCGCGAGTTACGTTGGCTTTGAGTATCCGCATCCCGTTCTTCGCAAGATATTCGCGCACCTCCGGCATCAACGCGTCGGCAATTTTGCGGACATCTCGCTCACTTTGCTATTTGACGATAATGAGTGGCAAAGTGAGGAACCGAATGATACGAGACTCGCCCCAGGAACGAACAGTGCTCATCGGCGGCATCGCCATGCAGTATGAACAGCTTCTCCAGCCTCCAGATGCCGAGCATGAGCAAGGAAAAGGCTGACTGTGTTTCTCTACCTATACTTGAGGCAATGATTGATTGTATCATCGAAAGACCTTTCTGAACCGAAGATCAGAGAAAAAAATTGCCAGGGTTGCAAAGAGAAATGAAGTGTATTCTGTTTCCGCGTAATTGACTGGATCCTGATAGCGACACTAGCAACCTGCTATCCCTCACCCGTAGCGGGCCGTAGGTCCCGTTTTAGGCTCGGAGGGGGTCCTCGCCTCTGTCCCGCTGGCTGTGCTAGGGCCGGCCCCTATATAAAGCCAAGTACAGCGAGACACGAGCCTAGGGCCCTGGTTTTGAGAAATGTGAAGGTAAACTTGGAAGTGCCCAAAGTGACTTTTCGGTGGAGCAAAACTCCTTTTGTACTCGAGGTATTCCGGTACGTCCTCTTGTATCTTGTAGCTTTTCTGCCAGCTTTCACCGCCTTCTTCTTCCAGAAATACAGCCTCGTGGATAAGGCTATAACCCTAACCCTAGGTAATCTCTCTATTTAATAAAAGTATTACTATTTTCCGCACCCTATTTATCTATTTTCCGCATCCCCTTCTAAATCGAGGGTACTAGCCACCCGACCGGGTGTAACCTGATACAACCCATGTTCACAGCCCCGCCTGGCGCGCGAAGGTAGATAACCCCGAAGCTTCATACGACCTTCGGCGCCGTAAAGGGGGAAGCAAATGTAAGGGAAAATCACGCCTAAATAGGCCCAGTTGCCAAGAATTTAGAGCTCAAAAAGGAAGGAGGGGTAGGGTACATCTCGACACCTGTGAAACCCTTCCAACCACTCCACCCAGGCGGAGACGTGTGGATTTGGTGGCCAAAAATGGCTTAGAGCGTGAGATCAATTATTTTTTGGTCTCTACACGGTCTCCACACGCCCTTCCCTCTCCAAGTCCTGCCCTCTTCACAGATCTCAAAACCAGGGCCCTAGGACTTACGGTAAACCTCAATTGACTCCAGCCTCATCCTATTACTCCGTACACAGCTCTAGGCTTCTCACTTGATGGCAATTGAAAAGCCAAGAACACCATGGCAACCTTCCGCCGATTCGAATATGGCGACGTCAACAAGTTTTCGAGATGCAATCTTGATCCGCTGACAGAAACATACGATATGGGCTTTTATCTGCATTACTATGCGAAATGGCCCTCGCTGTTTTACGTCTGTGAAGATGCAAATGGAAACATTACCGGCTACAGTCAGTGTCGCTCCCCCTGCAGAGATGTCTATATCTGCTCCAGAAGCTGATGAAGGGATGCGATATAGTCATGGGCAAGGTTGAATCGTCACCTGATGCGTACAAATACTCAAAAAACTACCTACCGTGGCATGCCCATATCACGGCTTTGACAGTGGCGCCCGAGGCTCGCCGGTTAGGCATCGGCAAAATCTTGACCGAAATGCTGGAAGCGGCTGCGGACGCCAACGATGCCTGGTTCATGGATCTTTTCGTTCGGAAGAGCAATCGCAAGGCTATCGCATTCTACGAAAGCCTCGGGTACAGCGTCTTCCGCGTCGTGAGGGATTATTACGGTGATCACGCTACAGACCCGACGAAGAGTAGCGAAGATGCGCTTGATATGCGCAAGGCGATGAAAAGAGACGTGAAGAAACAACATATTAGGGACGATGGCATCTTTCACGAAGTCGACCCCGAGGACGTCTGGTAATAGTGACTAGAGAGATGCGAACAGGTACTCGGGGGCAGTTATCTAATATCTCCTATCTATGAACTTCTCGCCTAACGAGCCTAGGACCTACGGGTACTTGCATCGGCTTCAAATCAATCAATTGGAATCCCGTTTATCTCATATTCACTTCTACTCTAAGCAGAACACAACCAGATTTCATCATCCGAGCACGTTCACTTGACTTTCTGAAGTAAGATGAAGAAGGAGAAAACTTTCAATCACTTTCAGGGGAGAAGAGGACGTTCTACTACCCGTATCCGTCCTCCTCTTTCCTCTCAAGCGTTGTCGAAGAAAAGGTAGTCTCTCACTGGTCTCCTGCTTTTTCATTATTCTCTAAGAGATATCAACCGCTTACTTGATCTCGATCTGACAACGTAGGCAATCAATCAGCTGTGAAAGCGTAAGTAACCGGGTTACCATTCAAAGTGATGAGCAAGTGATGGTTCTCGGGAATAAGATGCGCCTCACTGAGTACCTGGCGGCTTTATGACATCTATCAGCATCTTGGCTCTTGTCTCTCAGCTAAACGAGTAGGCAGAAAGCAACTCAATTCCCTTCCGTTTGCTTCGTTACTTTGCCGGCTCCGATTCATAAGTTTAAAGTACTAAGGCACTCATTATCACTACTCCCGTCCGAGCCATATATATTCCTTAGATCTACTCTAAGCTATCGGATCCCTGTTTGCTATCTTGTTCTAGACCTGACTGTGTGAGCAATGGCCAAAGTGTTCTCGTCCGATTGACTTCGCTTGGCCGACGCTATGCTGCCAGCTGAAGGAAATGGGTTCTCTCACACTCAGCAGATATTGCTCGCCGAGGCAACTTATATCCTTTTGCAAACTAGGATTCTGAAAAGAGTTACTATTCGTCACTGCTTAAATCAAGTAACGCGTCGAGATATCACTCGGACTTTGAAAGAACCCGAAATCTAGAAAATGATGCTTGTCAGGATGGTAATTTTCTTTTCGACACTTCAAGCCTTCGACGCGATGTAAGCCTTTTGGCTTCTCAGACATTCTACCAGGGCAGTGGAAGTAAATTCAGCATGATGGTGTTGGCTAATGTCCCGCGGTCCCAGCGAAAACATCAAAGCCATGAGCCCAAAACCATACGGTGACTCGGCTAATTCGGGTCGAGAGAGCTCCCTGGGCGTGGATCCAACGAAAAGACGGAATCTCGATCCGTGAGGAAGTGATGGCTGTCAACTGTCAGACAAGGATGACGAGCGTTGCTGTGATCCGTCTGTCTGACTCGACGTATCCGAAGAACCAGTCAGGTTCTCTTGTAAGCGTGGACATGATGAGCAGCGCTGCCATCTTCATATAGGAATACGGCACCCTGGGCGCAAATGTATATGTAGACGATTGCATTTCCGTGGCCTTCCGATAAAATACTAGAATTAATATTTAATAGATGTATTTCTATACCTATCTCTATCCACCAGTCTGGTACGTCACACAAGTATCCGGGTTCCAACCGTACTAGATTATACTACGATCTACAGTAGCCGTCGGATCTCCCTTGGTTATGCGCCTCAGTCTTCCTACTGGCCCGAGGCATCATGTTCAGAATTAGTTGCGACTGGCTTTCACCTGAGTCGTGATCAGGGAGCTGTCACGCCCATTCTCAAGAATCCGTTTCTGCTTTTCTTCACTTCCTTTCAACTTCAAGGCAGATTTCCGGGGGAGGGGGGTGGCTTCGCTTGGCTCTCCGTTTGCCGAAGTCGTTGACTCTCACAAGATTTATTCCTCATGTGCTTCAACTGTGTGCCTGGAGACAACCTAGTTTTCACTTCTCAACGACGTCACTTGCCTGATGCCGATTATCTGCCTTGTTGTCACCCAACAGCAGGATACTAAGCATAATGACATTCAGTCGGCCACCGCCGCGGACCAGATACCAGCAGACCATGAGATGTGTGCACGTCTCAGATATAACAACCCTCACATGTCAGTCTTTGAACAAGTATCCGTGTTTCTTCATCCATCCTCCTTGACAACGTAATATTACGGTCAGTGATCACTCCGTCGTTCCAAACACAATCGTCACTCTCAAATCTATCTTCCATTTGCCTGTGAATCTCCCAAGGCAATATAAATATCCTTAGCCCCGAGTGTCAACCTTCTGTCTGCTGCCGCTGACATGGTCTTCGAGACTACCGTTTCCTCCAATCAAAGCCATCGCTCACCCTGCTCCCTTTCTCCTTTACCAACACGGCTCCCGGAACGTCTTTTTATGAAGCTCTATAAGATGCGCTATTTGAGAGGATTGACTCGCCGTAAAAACTTTACACAGACCATATTGAAGATGCACATAATGTGACGGCTTTTTTACGATGTGCAAGTATCCGTACGCCGGTCTTTTCTCACGACGCTGAAGACTTGTCGTCACCGCTGTAACATTTCCTGCTTAGGGCAACAACTGTTCTCTCTGCCAACACGAACTCTTCCACATGTCTATCCCCCGGGAATAACCCCGGTTTTCACAGCATTATCCGTATATCTTGATAATTAACGTGACCTTTTTTTTTCCAACTCGGATAGGCTCTGTCTAAGACTTGTTACGTTTGTAACGGCCAGCGGCGTCAAATGCGGGCGCCGGTGCCGGTCCTGTAGCCTGTAGGTACCCACTTGTAGCCGGAGGGCAATGACGTGATGCTGTGGGGCCTCACACTGTACCTGGTGTTACATCTGTGCTTGCCGCGTCTCTTAAGATTGTTAAAAAAATGTTAAACTCAACCTCCTACGGAATCACAGCCACGATGACGGGCACCTCGAATCTACTACGAACAGTATCTTCATGCCTCTCCTCGCAGAAACTTCGAATCTCTCACCGCGCTGCAAAGTCTGCCCTGCACACCACATGCGTAAAACCTCCCGGCGGTCTGGCCTACGATCTACACGAGCCCACGACGAAACCGCAAGAGGTCGGTAGTCAGCCTCCCATTATCTTTCTGCATGGACTCTTTGGATCCAAGCGAAACAATCAATCCATCTGCAAGTGCGTGGAAAGGCCAGCAATCCTTTCACGTTGGCCATCGCGGACTCAGAGTTGCGCAGGGTGCTCTCCCGAGATTTGAACACTAGGGTATATGCCTTGGTCAGTACTCCGCATATGCCCTCACTACTACACGACGAACGAGGCTGATGCTCGAATCATCAGGACTTGAGAAATCACGGCGATTCCTTTCATCACGATGACCACGACTACGACGTTATGGCTGAAGACGTGTCCGCCTTTATCAAAGATAACACTCTGGGAAACGTGACCATCATCGGTCATTCAATGTATGGACGCCGAGAACCGATCGTATCGATCAGCAGACGTTGACTCGACCTCTCAAAGGGGCGCCAAGACAGCCATGAACCTGGCTTTGCGTGAGCCAGACTTGATCGCGAATTTAATACCGGTGGACAATGCCCCCGTTCTGAGTCCCATCAACAAGGAATTCAGCGAGTATATCCGCGGAATGGTCGAGGTCGAGGCCACCGGCGTCACCAACCGGTCAAATGCTGACGAGCGCCTGCAAAAATATGTGCCGGTACGTTGGAAAAAAAAAAGGTTTCACTACCAATTGCTTACTATTCGGCTCATCATGACGAACGCTTGCTTCAGTCACTTGCTGTCCGCCAGTTTCTGCTCGCCAATCTTCATCGGGCACAAGGATCGCCCAAGTTGAGCTTTCGCATTCCGTTGGATACCTTGCAGCGGTCGCTTGGCACGCTCGGCGAATTCCCAGAAGGCGGCGCCGAAAGACAGCCCTTCGTGAAGCCGACACTATTCTTACGCGGAAGCAAGAGTAATTACATCAGAGACGATATGTTACCCACCATCGGTCATCTATTTCCCAACTTTCGTTTGGTTGAAGTCGACGCCGGTCATTGGCTCATATCGGAACAGCCGGAGGCTTTTCGACAAGGTACAGGCAGCTTACCTGGCAAGACCATCTTTGTTACTTCTTCTAACATGTTGCAGCGGTTCTCGGATTTCTCAGGGCTAGCACGGAAAAGTAGAGTCGTGTCGTACGTGTGCATAGGTTTGTATACCTCATACATACATACAAGGGCATGCGCAATCGGGCGACAGGTTTCTCGCATCACACTCTACCACAAGATGTCCTAGTGACGTCCTACACCAATATCTTCTTTTCGCCTCGGGAAACGTGTTACTGCGCTGCCCTATTGCCAGATTCCTTGATTTATATAGCTTCGCCCACGGAGGAGTTGTAGACAGGGCGTGCAAATGCGGTAATGCCGTCGAAAGCTGTTGCACCTGAACATACCTACATGCATAGGTATGGCCCGATATGGGTCATGGCCTCATGGCACATGCGCCCTGGGCATGCGACGTAGAGGCCTGCCCAGCACCTACGAAGCAAGGAAGCAAAGCACGGTACTCAACGAGATAAGTGCTAGTCAATCCCGCGCTGGGTTTTGTCTAACCCTGTAGGTAAGAAGGAGGGCACGAACAATCGCATTATCGCTACGCCAACTCTCCGCGTGAGATGCTGCAGTTTCAGACTTCTTCGGCGACGTCGCAAATAGAGGGCGTTTGTGCCAAGGTGCTTTTGCCCTATCCTCGCATGGTGCAAGACGCATCATGAAACTTCTCATCTTTCTGCTTCGAAAGGGGATCATTCACTTTCTAGTCTTAGCTCTGTACAAACGACATCCAAGACGATAGCACGGGGTAGGAACTGTCTGCTCTCCAGGACTTGCTCTCCCATGCACTGAGTTGGCAAAGATGCCTCATAGTAGGGCGTCCATGAGGGCAATTCCATGGCTTATCCAATTCTCCCATCTGCTTCACGAGCGTTGCCATCTGATTCGGGGTCAAGGCCTGGCCTATCATAACACTTCCGCGACAGGCCCTCATGGCAAACATCTTCCTGACTTTGGAAGGTCTCGGTATATAGCCAGATTGAGTTGGCTCGTCCCCAAGTAAAGCAATCAGCTCTTCCAGATCGCCGACATCAAAGGTTGTCTCTCGGCTCAGAGGAAGTGCCAGAAGTTGGCATCTCGAACCCACAGCGCCGGCTTGCGATGCATCCCAGCTCACCCTGAAACCATTGGCTTCGATGCCTGCGAGGTTTGCTGACACTATTTCCTCTTCCAGCGCTGTTAGTCGCAGGCTCTTCGGCACCACAAGAGCCTGAGATTGAAGTAGTGTGCTGCTCTGTAGCCTTTCGAAGTTGTACTTCTCATCTGACGCGTGCTGGTCGATGATAAATAACTCGTCGTGTCTAGCCCGACTGTTCTCCATGTTTTGGTGATCCGCTGGCCGGACGGCGATAATGAAACCTTTGTTGAACTGTCCCACGATTCGCATCCGCGAGAAATCGTTTCTCGCTATGGTCACCGTGAGTTGAGATTCCGCGTCAGGTGCAACGTCATCTTCTGCCGTGTCCAACATCCACATCTTGCTGTCGTTCTCTACCCGACAGGAGGACAAGTAATCTTTCATGCGCGAGTGCACATCTTCCTCAGTCGTCTGTATCCGTTGAGTGGCTCCCGGCAATAGACTGTACCGTCTAAGGCCATCATCAAGACGTTTTGGTTTCTCACGACGTCCCGCAGGTCTCGATTGTTCAAGGTTGTCCAGGACTGATTTGACATGGGTTTGGGTATCACTTAGATTCCCACCGTCAGGGTCGTCACTGCTTATCGCGGCAGCATCTTCCAGCTCGGCGTGAATCGCGGCGTCAGGATCGTGAGTTCCACGAGGGTGTTCTCGAAATACACCGCATTTGTTGTCCTTGCCGCTAGCTGCCTCGGCTCCTGAATCTTGAACGTTCATAGAGTCTGAAGAAAGGCCGCCAATTCCATTTCCTATGGTCATGGGTCTCACCAGATCCGCGGCCTCGGGGCCTACTCTGGAGAAAGGAGACTTATCTTTCCCCAGGCCCTCCATCCCCCTTGACTGCGTCACCGCTGCCACCTCGAGCTTGCAGAGCCGGGGACTGGAGATAGGGCGCTCAGTATGGTGGCTCTCCAGGGATTGTGATTCGACAGAAGGAAGAAGACAGTCTCTTATATAGCCGCCAGCAGTGTAGCTCGGCGCCTCGTTCTGTGCATCGCAATCCGTAGGAGAGAGGTCAGGAATGAAGGTGCCATCCTGGTATGGCCTGGCTTTTGAGCTTTTCCTTGGCTCCGAAGGGTTCAGTTGATTTCTATGAGACTTGGCACGAAACAGCGCCAAACCACCAGTCTCGCCCCCGTGCGACTTCATGTTTGGAGTCAAATCGAGCTTCCGTCTTGCCTTCGCTTGTCCTTCACTCAGGTACGATTCAAATGAAGCTGGCGTCCACACGCCTTTGCAAGACTTCTTCCGACGTGGACTGGTTAAGCCTTCTTCATGTGCGAGATCAGTCGCGACTGGTCTTTCATCGCTTCTGCCATTCTCGCGAACTTCCCGTTCTGGATTGGCAACCGAGTCTCGTAAGCTAAGGGATAGGGATCCACTATGCAAGGGCGACGTCTCATCTATCGACCTCGATGTCCGATCGCCCCCAGCCTGGGACGATTCCTTCGGCAGTGGGGATATTCTTCCTTCGCCTTCGGTCCGTTGGCTCCCATCTTTAACCTGCGACACGGGGATGATCCCTTGATGTGATCTGAAGAGCTCATCTAGAGAAGTGCGAAGGTCTTTCAGTAACAGACTTTGGTCATGTAATAAGATGCTAAGCTTATCCGGGCTGACGTTCACGTCATATCGATGAGCATCTAATCGGAAGTCGACGAAAATAAAGGGTGACTGGGATGAGTTGTGTGAACGATACACCTCATTGAAAGTCTTGGCAAATCGTGGAAGACTGCAAGGTCTACCATTGACGAAGAACATCTGCCTATCAGGTGTGTGCCGGCCATTTCCCGATGATGGACAAGAAACGTAACCCAAGAGGCGAACTTCGCGAGAACCGACTTCACGAGAACTGAGGTTTGGCATGTTTGATTGCGGATTCAAGCTGAGGTCCACTGGTATCAGACCCGAGATGATCCGGGCACCGAAAATATTCATAATATTTTCGCGCGTAGTGGCATTTCCTCTGGTCGAGAACAAGACCGTACGATTCCCACGACTCGGCTGCTGGGAGACGGAGAACTTGACATTTGTCTGAATGCAGGCATATTGATGAAGCAAAGCACAAACCTTGAGCCACTCCCTTTTGATATTGCGCTCCAGTTCGCGTCGACGGACCGGCAGGTTGTGGAAAAGTCCATTGACGGATACCGTTGTACCCCTGTGAGACGCCACCACGGCCGTCTCTGTCAAGACCCCGGATGTATCAAAACTCAGCCTCGATCCCCTCGGTGCATCCGCTTGTACGCAGGTGGTGATAACGAGGCGAGACAACGCGCACAAAGACGACAATGCTTCGCCGCGGAAGCCAAAAGATTGTAGCGAGGCAAGGTCCGAGAAGGAGGAAAGCTTGGACGTGTGATGTTTGAGGGCAATGTATGCGTAGTTTGCAGGTGAGATACCACTCCCATTATCTTGAACTTCGATTAAATCAAGGCCCTGGTTTTTAAAGCGGACGTCTGAACATTGTAAGTAGGTGAGCGGAGGGTAGAAGTTGGAACGCCGGCTGGGATGAAGGTGCGACTCACCTACACTGGTGCATTGAGAATCAATGCTATTCTCGACAAGCTCTTTGACGACAGAACAAAGATCGACGATGACCTGCCCCGATTGAATTTGGTGGACCTAGGTGCAGAACGACGGTTATTATACGATACCTGCGAAACGCGGATGCAGGGCGATCAGGCCCTCGCTGCTTGCCGGTCGAGTTCGAATGGATACATACACTGCTCTCATCTATGGGTTTGATCGTGGCAGCCATGGACCATCAATCTTTAGGGCCGTCTCTTCTCTTCTGGTCAAGTCTCAAGTTGCAACCGGACGGTATGTACCTATCTGTAGGTAGTAGGTAGACTGTAGTACGCGATGGACATGCCCATTGATGCTATGATCTATCGCGACGCCTACTATCATAAAATTAAAGAGTGCATGCGTTACGGCTCACAAGCAGGCTGAGAAAAATCACTTACTTAAAAAGTAACTTACAATTATAAGAGGTAGGTACCTACCTATACTAATAAATAGTACTATTAGTTAGTAGCTTAGAAAAGAAGGTTTTAAAATATAGTATATATATTACCTAGTTTAAATAAAAAAATAAAAAACTATTTAAAGACTTATATAAAATTTAACTTTAAAAATAAAAGTATTTTATTATAATAAAGAATATATTTTTATAGTTAAAAGTAAATAAAAAGTAGACCTAGAAATATAATTATATATTTTTCTAAGTAATTTTATAGTATACTATATAATTTAAATTTATAAGTTTTTTAAATAAAATATTAAATACTTCTAAAATAATATATACTTATAATATTTAAAAAAAAGTTTTATTATTAATAATTCTATTTTATATTAGAGCTTTTCTTTTATAATTAATAATAAAGAAAAATAAAATATAATTCTATAGCTAATTACTGGCTCTTTAAACCCCTGCGTTAATATTATCCCTCTAATTACGGATAGAGCCTGTATAGTATCCGCTCCGTGTTACGCACCGATCACGTGATCTGATACAAGCTTCGCTTGAATAACGCGTTGGCTACGCCTCTTATCAACGTTACACGTGCCTCTTATCGGCGCGCCTCTCAATCGTAAGACGCGCCTTGACACTCCATCTTAATGACCATATGCAAACGCGGCACCGCCAAAGCCAGTCGATTAAGTTGGCATGTCGCATTGTCTGTCGGCGCAGCCTGATCAAGCTCGAGACAGGTTTCTTCACGGCCATCAAAGGCCGTATCGCGTTTCCACCCGATCGACCGCCCATCGCGTGATTCGAACGGTTGTCGAAGGCCAGCCTAACCCGCGATTATCCAGCATCTTCAATCCTTTCCTGTGGCCCTTCACGATCCCCGGCCTGTTGTCGCTTGAAGCGCGGCACTTAAAGTTGCCATGGGTAAACTGATTCGTTTAGAGCTCTTTAGTAAGATCTCCTTCCCTACCTTCTCCGCCTAATGTCTGACGTATCGACACAAGACTTCAAATCGTACAAGGGGCATCACACTCTACTGTTCGGTGACTCGTACTTCACTTCTATCATTGGTCCTAATGGATCGGGCAAGTCAAATTCGTAAGTCTGAGGCTGAAATCTGCAGAGTTTCTCAACCCGGTTCCCTGTGGTTAGATGGAAAGCAGCTAATGTATGGCTTCAGGATGGACGCTATCTCCTTCGTCCTCGGCATCAAATCCTCTCACCTCCGCTCTGCTCACCTAAAGGATCTTGTCTACCGCGGTCGCGTGCTCAAGACCTCCAAAATCAATGACGATGGATCCATTGAGGCTAATGGGAGCTCCAAGGCTTTCTCGGATGTCGATACGAGAGCCTCGCGAGGAGATCCTAAGACTGCTTGGGTTATGGCGGTATATGAAGACGACGCTGGCGAGGAACAGAGGTGGAAGCGGTCCATCACAAATCAAGGCGCAAGCGAGTATCGCATCAACGACCGCGTCGTCACAGCCCAGCAATACAATGAAGCCCTCGAGTCCGAAAACATTCTGATCAAAGCCCGCAATTTCCTTGTTTTTCAAGGCGATGTCGAGGCAATTGCATCGCAGTCTCCCCAGGATCTCACACGCCTCATTGAGCAGATTTCAGGGAGCCTGGAATATAAGGCAGAATATGAAAGGCTTCAGGTAGAAGCAGAGCAAGCCTTCGAGAACCAGAACTTTCAACTTCACAGGCGGCGTGGGATCAATTCAGAGATCAAGCAATATCGCGAGCAGAAAAAAGAAGCCGATAACTTTCAGAGAAAAACAGAAGAACGGGATGCTTCAATCATCGCTCACTGCCTGTGGAAGCTTTATCATTTCCAAAAGGCTATGGATGAGTCGAGTGCCGCCATCCAGTCTCGCCAGGAAGACCTGAAAGAGCAGCGGCGCAATGTTGAGACTTTCGAGCTTCGCCTCGAAGCAGCGCGGAAAGAGCAGATTTCAGCAGGACGACTCGTCGCTGGCACCGAGAAAGAAATAAAGATATGCAAGAAAAGTATCGAGGACGGCGAAAATGCTCTTGTTCCCGTGGACGAAAAAATCTTGGAAACGTCACAAGAGATTGAGCGACTGCAAATTCAGACTCAAAAGGTGGCTAAGGAACTCGACGAACAGACGAGGATGGTTGAGAAACGCCAGAGGGATATCGAGGCGGTCGCAAAGGCTCGGGAAACCTTTGAATCTGATATCAAGGAGCAGATGAAAGAGCAAGGCCGAGACATCAGCGAGGCAGACCGCAAAGAGTACAATGTGCTGCGAGCGCAAGTCATGTCCCGGTGCAGCAACAATCAGACCAAGCTGGAAAATCTGGAACGACAGCGCAAGGCCGATGAGATTACCGTCAACAATCTCAAGGGCAAGATAGACACGATCCAGGCCGCCATTCAGAAGACTGAGACTGATCTGGCAAGCGCGGAAGAAAGGCGAGGTGTTGCGCAAAGTGACGTCAAGCGCATATCCGACGACATCGCCGAAAAGAAAAAGGAGTTCAACCAACTTCAATCAGAGCGAGTGCGGACGAACCAGAAGCGGACTGAGCTAGAGGAAAAGCTTGAGGATGTGGCTCGGAAGCTCCGAGAGGCCGACGACGGCCGTCGTCAAAGTGATCGCGAAATCCGGTTGAGGGACATGGTGATTTCTCTGAAACGGGTTTTCCCCGGCGTGCGCGGCCGTATTGGCGAGCTGTGTACACCAAAGCAGAAGAAATACGACGAAGCAGTTATCGTCGCTCTTGGGAAGGACTTCGACTCCGTCGTGGTCGACACTGAGAAGACTGGGGTTGACTGCGTCCAGTTCTTGAAGGAACAAAGGTTCCCACCGACAACCTTCATACCCCTGGATAACATCAAAGTCAATGCCGTCAACACGGCCATTAAAGGGTTTGCCGGAGCCCGACTGACTATCGACACGGTCAACTTTGATCCATCTGTGGAGAGAGCTGTATCCTACGCGTGCGGCAGTTCGGTCGTTTGCGATACATTGGACGTCGCGAAACAGATTTGCTACGAGAAAAGATTCGGAGTGAAAGCAGTGACGCTGGAGGGTTACATCATCCACAAGGCGGGACTGATGACTGGCGGGCGTGGTCCAGAGTCCAAGGGAGGGAAACGAAAATTCGAAGAAGTCGATGTCCAGAATCTGCAGCGTATGGCCGTGACATTACGAGACGAAATTGATCGTCTGCCGAAGGCAGGTAGGCGCGGAAGCCACGAAGAAACCCTTCAGATTGACTTGGCTGGTCTGGAACGGCAACTTGCTGCGACAAGGGAAGAACTTGCGGCGTTGACCAAAAATCTGGCCAGCAAGAAACGCGAGCTCGACAGTCACAAGAAGCAGCTGCTTGAACGACAGCCCAACTACGAGGAACAGGCTGCACAGCTCGAGAGTACTGCGCAGACCGTACAGAAGTTCAAGAACGCGATTGCTGAAGTCGAAGACGCCGTCTTCGCTGATTTCTGCAAACGACTCGGCTATAGTGATATTCGAGCTTACGAGGCGTCGCAAGGCAAATTTGAACAAGACGTTTTCGAGAAGCGAAGTCAATTCGAGGGTCAGAAGCAAAAGTTGGAACAAAGCCTCAAATGGGACGTTGTCCGTCACGGCGACATAGACATAAGGATCAGGCGAATGCAGGACAAGGTTCGACGGCTCAAGCAAGACGTCAAGACTTTTATCGACGATAAGTCAGACGTAGAGGAGGCCTTGAACACGAAACGTGATGAGTTGAAAATATTGCACGAAACACTGGGCGAGCGCAAGTCGGAATTAGTCAAGCGGAACCAAAAGGTTACCGAAGCCCGAGTCGAGGTACAGAAGCGTGGCAAGGGTATAGAGGCCCTCCAGCGCGACATCAGCTCCTTGGAAACGACGGTGCAGAAGAATAGCACCTCCAAGTCCGCCTTGCTCCGAAGATGCCGATTGGAACAGATACAGGTTCCTTTGAAAGAGGGGACACTGGATGACCTTCCTACCGAAGACGATCTGCTGCGACAGGATCCAGACATCATGGATGTGGATGAAGATAATGAGATGATGGGCATCGCCCTCGACGATCATGGCATCCAGATCGACTTTGACGATCTCGAGAATGAGCTCAAGGAGGTAAGTAGGAGGACCCCTGGGCAGATCGTCACATTGCCTCATTGCTAAAGGGGTTGCAGTCCGACGATCCCAGCATTGAAGACGGCTTGATACAGACGATCACGAAGCTGAGTGCCGAGCTCGAGAAGCTGAACCCAAACATGCGCGCCATCGATCGGCTAGAGAGCGTTGAGTCGCGGCTCAAGCAAACGGATCAGGAATACGAAGATTCCAAAGCAGCAGCGCAAGCTGCAAAGGAGGCTTTCAATGGCGTAAAACATCAACGATATAACTTGTTCAACAAAGCATTCAGTCACATCTCGGAACAAATCTCGCATGTCTACAGAGATCTCACCAGATCAGAGGCATACCCACTGGGAGGTCAAGCCTATCTCGACATTGAGGAAGACACCGACATGCCCTATCTGTCGGGCATCAAATACCACGCCATGCCGCCGCTCAAGCGGTTTCGGGATATGGAGCACTTGTCCGGTGGAGAAAAAACTATGGCGGCACTTGCACTTCTGTTCGCCATACACAGCTACCAGCCGAGCCCCTTTTTCGTGCTAGATGAAGTTGACGCTGCACTGGACAATGCCAACGTCGACAAGATCAAGAAGTATATCCGAGAGCACTCCGGTCCCGGAATGCAGTTCATTGTCATCAGTCTCAAGACCGGCCTCTTTCAGGACTCGGAAAGCTTGGTCGGCGTCTACCGAGATCAGGAGGTGAACAGCTCGAGGACGCTTACATTAGATGTAAGAATCGCTGCTCGAGAGTGCACTAGGCATCGCTGACAGGTTAAAACAGTTGAGACGATATGCCTAATTTATTCTTCCTGCGGTGTTTTCGTTAGAACTTTTAAAAGGACGAAACCTCGCATCTGGAGAGCAAAAGGACTCGTGTATTGCCTACGGGCACCGTCTAACATCCATCCTTATCAATGACCGTCTCTCCCAACAAAACAGATGCGCGTTTTCTGAGGCTGCTGATGGACGATCGAAGCTGCTGTTATGTCAATGGTGAAATCAAATAAGGCAAAGAGCTGTCCTTAACAAAATATCATACTGATACAGGCAAACGAGAGAAATATGTACATACATGTTTATTGGCTACCCGAGATTCGGGGCGGTCATATCGTCCCTTAGAAGGCAGAGTCATGACAATGCCACTCTGTGCGTCGAATTTTTCTTCTCTAGACGTCCTCAAACTCTAGCTCCTCTTCGTCATCATCGTCGTCTTGCTCTTCGATGCTGCCGGTCACATCTTCAGGACCTAATCGAGCCCGCTTGGTGGCCCTGCTGGATGATGCATGGGCATCGTCATCTGTGACAAAGTTTCTAGCATCGGCTCCGACAGGTGGCAAACTCAAGCTCGGCTTGCCTGCTGCTGCTGCTGCTGCTGCTGCTGCGGCGGCGGCGGCGGCGGCGGCGGCGGCGGCGGCGGCGGGAACATCTTCGAATTCACCCTCGTCCTCTTCCGATCCTAAGTCATCTTGTTCTGCTCCAGCAGATTTCTTTAGTGCTGCTTGTTCGGCTTTCAATTTCTCGAATATGTCATCGATCTCGGCACTTGTTGTGTGATCCACATCCTTGGTGAAACCGACATGCCTGGCCTCATTTTTCGTGACAGCTACTGTGGTGACATCTGCAGCAGCAGAGAAGGATTCCCCGGTTACCGTGCTATTGGACATCCATGACGGAAGCGCGTTCTGTTTGGCGATCCTCTCCTTGCGAGATCGCTCGGCTTCCTTCTCGGCTTCAGAAGGCCCATCAGACGCCGATATATTAATGGCGATCGATTGTGGCCCCGTATTTGTGAGGCCCTTGACAGCCATTGGACGGTTCGTGCCCATGTCGACAGGAATAGTCGCAGCCCGTTGGTGTGTAATATCTCGTACAACAGGTCGCGCTTTGGCTAATGCTCGGTCGAAATCGCACTCTGGAATATGCACGCCGTCAATTTTAGGCAGTAGTTCACTTATGAATTTAAGCTGATCGTTTAAGCGGGTAGACTGCTCGTGGCCGCCAGAATTGCGATCGACCTCGAATGTAAGGGTATGATTGCAACGGTGACACAAGAAACCATCCGGACCGGAATTATCGAGAACATCCATCGCAGTCCACTCGGCTTTGCAAACAGTGCAAAAATACTCCTTCTTTTCATTGGCAGGAATCGTAGTCCCTTGGATGTCTTTATCGATGGTGTAAACTCGCCATTTAATCGCGTCAATTGTGTGTCGATAGTTAATGTAATACCATGTTCGATTGCTCGGTCGGGGATTTCCAGGTCGCATTTCTTGCCTAGTGTGGCTGCGGAAAAAGTTAGCAAACGTTTACATAGCCCTGTGATTTCCGCAAGGCAGAGGATCTTCATAGAAGGCCTGACACAGCCAAGAAGCGGTCCTCGCGCAGCTTGCCGCAGATCTTGTGTAAGTCTTTTGTGTTGATGGCCATGAGATATGCCAGGTCATCATCCCGCAGTCTGCCGGAACTCCGTGTCAGCAGATCATGGTAATGAATCAGTTCTGATCACGGTCTGGAGCTTTACGCTTCGTGAAGTATCAAAGCGTCAACGACAAGAATGTCGCGCGTCGGATAAAAAGCTCTCATAACCGATTTGATGAGCATCACGGCGAGGTCCATGGCGACGACGACATAGAGCGTTCCTTTGCCGGTGCAGGCGTGCAGAAAACAGACATGAGTGAATCGACCAAGCGGCATTAGGGCCTGGGATCCCCTATGTCTTCACGAACTCAAGGGTGTCACCGTGTCAGAGAAGAGGGACTCTGTCGCGATCACGTGTTCTACTCGAACATAAACGACCCTAAGGCCCTGGATTTGAATAATATTAGAGTATATCTATTTTCCACACCCCATTCATCTAGTCACCACACCCCAATCCAAATCGGGGGTACCCGCCACCCGACCGGGCAGTCGACCCCGCGCCAGCCAACGCCACCTATCCGCGGTACAAAGCCCTGGTAGACTAAGGAGTTACTCGTTCTACCGAGGTACCTTCTTATTCGTGCCCGGGCAGCTTACGATATAATCAAATAGCCGGTAGTAAATTCATTCAAAAAATTTAGTAGCGACGGTAGCGACTATAGCGATGGTACGGATAGCGACGGTAGCGACGATAGCGACGGCAGAGAGAGGGCAAAGAGGGCAGAGAGGCAATTAAAAATTATGGAAAATAGGTACCTTAAGTACTACGGGAGACTTCTAAGGCTGCTAGGACTTTGTACCGTAGATAGGTGGCGTAGGCTGGCGCGGGGCCGCCCGACCTAGTGGGGAAGTTGGTATCCTGATTTGGAAGGGGATGTGGTGACTAGATGAATAGGGTGTGGAAAATAGTAATACTCTAATATTAAGTTAAATTTGGAATATTTTAACTATTATAATACACTCGAGTTTAAAAGCCTTACTTAAATAGCTTTTATTAGGATAAAAGTATTTTTTAAAAAAAAATAATAAGAGTTATTATAAACTTTAATAGAGCTATTTTAAATAATAAAAAACTATATTAAATAGAATTCTTTCTAGATATTATATATTATATAATTTAAAATACTTAAAGGTTCTTAGACTTAAATAAGTCCTTATTTAATAAGTAAATTAAAAAGAGAATATTATATAGTTAAGGGAATAAAGTAAATTAATAAACTAGTTTAAGGCTTACCTAATCCTTAAGAAACCTATTAAATAATACTAGAAAATTAATAAAAGTTAATTAATTTTTTTATTTTATCTTTTATAAGTATATTAGAAAGTGAAAATATTTTAGAGGTTTTTCTATATTATGTTATTAAAACCCGGCTCTTTATACTCTGGTATTAATAGAAAATTCAGGTGCTTCCAATCCTCAAGCTCCTCTGTGACTGATCTCATGCGATCACGGATGCTTTCGATCGCGTAACTGCCTAGTAAAAGTCGTAGAGGCGGGTATGAGCAATGTGCAAGCTGCCACACGAGCTCGGCACACTTGACAGCACTAGTGGGTTGGCGATCACCGAGCCACTGAACCATCCGTCTGGCGTGGAGTGCTGGCGATGTTGAATGAGCATACCCTTCGCTAGGTGGCTTAACAAGAAAATGGCCCCAGACTGGTAGAGGATTGCTCATCGTACCCGGCTCGTCACGTCTGACCAGCCCCGGTTCGATTAACGTGGCCTTGATGTTAAAAAGGTCAGTCTCGTAAAGCATGGCTTCTATTAAGCCCTCCACCGCATACTTCGTGGCACAAAAAGGCCCAAGGCCGGGGACGCCTAGTGCACCAGACGTGGAGCTGAATATAAGGTAGCGACCCGTGTTCTGCTTCCGAAAGTAAGGCAGAGTAGCGTGAATGATATGCACAGTGCCCATAAAGTTCGTTTCGAACTGATTGCGCAAGTCGTGCTCGTCCTGGTCTTCACACGCACTTATAACACCATAGCCAGAGCAATTGGCCACGACATCAATTCGATGAAACCGCTCAAGTGTATATTGCACAATCCGGGCCACGGACTCTCGCGACCGCACGTCACAGAGAGCACCGAAACAGTTCTCGTGTTTGGTTGATGCGTCGTCTTGGCTAGTTTCATACACTCGACCGACGGACGTAACTAAATCGCCGCGCGAGAGTGCACACTTGACGAGAGATCGGCCAATGTGACCACGACCGCCGAAAACCTAGGTCACAGCATACATCTCGTCAGCAGTGAAATTCTCCAACGATGAGGTAGTCGGTGTGAGGGCGGTGCGAGGTAGAGAGAAAGAAGGATATGGGGGTGGTTTATATACAATCCAGACAAGCTGTTTCGTATAAGATTGAATTGGAGGCGGATCGCAGCTTGCAGGTAAATGTAGCCGAGGCTTAGCTGTCTCGTCCGAAGCAATGTCGGGCATGGGGACCTCGGCCAAGTCGAGTTACGCATTCCTGAATATTGTCGCAATGCCGAAGTGGTGAACAGACCTCAGACCCTGCTCTACGATGTCCTGACGAGTTCAATCCCGTGGGGCGACATAGATACGACAGAGATAAGGCGTTAAATGTCTTACTCTAAAAACTATAAAGTAAGGTTCTTTACTCTATTAGAAACTTTTACTACTTAGATATTATAGCTTTACTACTCTAATAATAGATTAAGTAATTCTTTTATAATAGGTAAGAATAATAACTAGTTATTATATATTTTTAGGGTATTTTTTATAATACTACTATTATATTATATATATAATATATAAAAGAAAGGCTTTTAAATTATTATTTAGAAAACCTTAGAACTCGTAGTTTATATGTATATATCCTTATATTAATATATACTTAATATACTTTTGCTTTTTAATTATTTTTTTTAATCTTTATACTTTTTTTAAGATTTTAATAAAATTATTATACTCTTTATAAAATAATATTAAGAATTTTATCTAGTATAAGAATATATTAAAGTTATTATACTATTAAAATCTTAAACTAGGAAAAAAAACTACTTATATTAAGATATATTATTTTATATAAAGATAGTTATAGGTAGTAGTAGGTCTAGCCTACTAAGGAATATTTAGTTATCCTTTAAAAGAGGGTTAATAAGTCGGGAAGTAGGGCTATATAGGCTATAGAGAACTAAGACTTTATAATATTATATAATTAACCTATATTAATAATATATTAGTCTTTTTTTTCTTTTTAATCCTTTTATATAATTATACGGCTATTTTACTTTTATTAATTATAATAGCCGAATAATAAGTAAATATATTAAAGTACTCTATACGAAGATTCTAAGCTAAAGAAGAAAAGAAGGAAAAGAGGAAATAGAAGAGGGAATCCTACTATTATCGGAATACTCGTATAATAACTTAGACGGATTAGTAGAATCTTAGATAGGAGTTTAAATAGGAGGCATAATACTATATAACTCTAGTTAAATATCGGTATAAATCCCTCGCGATTCCGACGTAAAGTCGGATCGATATTAACTCGATTCCGAAGGATAGGAATAGGGGAATCTCGTATATAAATATTAGGTTTTATTCGTATATTAAATAGAGAAGATAAGTATTTAGGATTAAAGTAAAAGTATACTTAGTAAAGACTATTATTAGTAAGGGTATTTTATCCTTTCGTTATTCGATCGGTATATTACTATTATATTATATATACGTATAGGATTACTAAGTATAGCTATATATAAACGTTATAGCGTATTAACCTATTATATTTAGTAGAATAATAAAAATACTTAACTAATACTAATTAGTATTAGGAATAATTATATACTTTTATCGTATAATACTAGACTTAATACTACTTTACTAGAATAGAAGAATAGTTTAGATAGTAGAAGTTACGTACTTTATAGGATTCTAGAAACTATAGTTATTTTCGATAATTTTAGATATACTTTTACTAGTATTTAGTTTAACTTCGATAAGATAGTTCTATAGTATTTAGTAAATACTTATTATAAATTAATATTATTTACTCTTTTCTTCGAATCGGCTTTTTTTTAGTTTTAATTAGAGTTTTTATCGATTTCGACTTAATTTCTTTTCGATTCTCTTTCGATATACGTTCGAAGTCGACTTAACTTTAATCTAAAGTCGACTCCTATTCGAATTAGTTTTAATTATACTTATTTTATAAAATACGTTTTTAATTAGTAATTATAATATTAATTTTACGAATTTATAGACTTTCGAATACGTAAAATAGGTATATTCGAATAGGAAGTAAAAAGGAAAAATAAATAAAGGAAAAGATAAAGGAAAAATAAAAGAAAAATAGTAAAAATAAAAGAAAAATTAAGTATAATTATTATAAGTATCCCGATAAGCGTTTAGCGTAGAATAAGCTATATTCGAATATTATATAATATTAGTTTAAGTTTAGTATAACTTCGAATCGAGTTCGATAAAATATTAAAATAAAATTAAATATACCTTATCCTTTTATACCTCGTTTAATTAGTAGTTCGTAAAAATAAACTTAGTAAGGGCGGTTATAATAAACGTAATTAATATAAGGGTTTATATCCTCGAAGTTAGCTAATAATCTTATAAGTTCTATATACTTAAGGAGGAGTTTATACCGTATTATAGCGCTTTCCCCCCTTCCTATACGGGTAGTAGGCTTTTGCCTTAGCTAATACTTATACTTAATACGTATTAATTAAAGGAGGCTACTCTAATAATTTACTAATATAAGATTAGTATAGGATAGCCTAATAAACTATCCCCCGAATTATAGTACGCTAATAAGTAAACGATAGTATTAGGGGGGGAGGGGTAGGGGTTAGTATAGTAGGGGCTAGGGTCGAGAATCGAGATATATAAGGTATTAATAGAGTAGGAGGAGGAGGAGGAGGAGCCCGATTAAAAGTAGAGGTACTATACCTATAAGCGAAGGTAAAGGTAGGCGTTATATCGACTAGAAATTAGTATAATTTTAATTTAAAACCTAGTTAATATTAATTTAATTTCGATATTATTTTATTTTAAGTTTATACTTATTTTTAACTTATTCTAGGATAATTCCCGGATAAACTAGAAATAAGCCTTAGATAATATAAGGATAGGGTTAAGATAAATAGTAATTTACTATAACAAGGAGGAGGGGGGAAAAGGATAAGGTTAAGCTTATCGTTATTATTATTATTACTACTATTATTATTATTACTATTATTAATACTAATACTACTATTATTATTATAGCTAATACCGCTATCGTTATTATATTTACTATATTTACTACTATTACTATAGCTACCCCGAGTCGATAAAAATAGTATTATAGGGGTTATTATACCTTAGAATAAACGCGTATTAACTATAGTTCGATTTTTATTCGATATTAGCTTAATTCTTACTCGAATTCGACTCGAAATTATAATAAAATCGGTTTAAACTTACGTTAAGGAAGATAATAATAATAATAGTAATAATAATAGTATAGGGAGGAAGAAGAAACGATTTTAGAGAATTTTTCGTATAGGGTTATCGACCTTATAGGGTTATATAGGGCTAGAGCCTTTAGCTATTTACCCCGCCCTACTACGTTTTACTTAGTATACTTATAGAATTTTTTTCTTTTTCCGACTCGACTTATTTCTTTTCTCGATTTTTCTACTTATTTTTTACCTACGTTTTTTAACCTTATTTTTCGTTTTTCTCTTTTTTATTTTTTATTCTCGCGGATATACGACCCTTCGTATAAAGGAAATAGTACTAGGGGTATAAAATCCGACTATATTTTCGACCTAATTTTAATATAATTTTAATACGACTTTAGGATAATTTTAATACGTTTTCGACCTAAGTCCCTAGAATATACGATACGATAAAATAACGTATCCTAAGGATATATAATACTATAAAGTATTATACTTATAGATATATAATATAATAAAGTATCGTATACTAGGAAGAACCTATTTAAACTAAACCCCGATTAGTCTTTTATTCGACTAGACCTTTAGATCTAAATAAGAAAGTACTCGGGGATATAATAATAGTTCGTATTACCTTTTTATTTAACTATAAAAAGAAAAGTTACTAGTATTAGAATACTCGTATAATAACTTAGATAGATTAGTAGAATCTTAAATAGGAGTTTAGATAGGAGGCATAATACTATATAACTCTAGTTAAATATCGGTATAAATCCTTTACGATTCTAATATAAAGTCGGATTAATATTAACTCGATTCCGAAGGATAGGAATAGGGGAATCTTATATATAAATATTAGGTTTTATTCGTATATTAGATAGAGAAGATAAGTATTTAGGACTAAAGTAAAAGTATACCTAGTAAGGACTACTATTAGTAAGGGTACTTTATCCCTCCGTTATTCGATTAGTATATTACTATTATATTATATATACGTATAGGATCGCTAGGTATAGCTATACGTAAACGTCGTAGTATATTAACCTACTATATTCGGTAGGGCGATAGAGATGCCTAACCGATAACTACCTTTATACGCGGGTAGTAAAGCGGGTAGCGAGGTCTAGATTATATAATAAGGACTCGGGGTAGGTTTCTCCGAGGTTTATGTATAGGGTTAGTAGTTATTAAAGTAGTTAGCGCGTAATATTACCCCCTAATTAAGGCCTTAATATACGTATTAAGGTTAATACTTATAGGTATACGCTATTTTTCCTACGGAGGCTATAATATTATTATAATTATCTTCTACGTAGTCTTTATCTATTATTATAGCCTTAATCTAATATTATAAATTAATAGGAAGTCCTAGGGTAATAGGCTACTAATTATAATATTACTTTAGCGCTATTAGCGTATACTAGAAGTTTCTCGCGGGGTACTATATATTATCGGGGTTATAGCCTTATTAAGTAACTTAATATTCGAGTTATTATTATTAGCTAGTAACTTTACTCTATAGGATTTAATTAACCTCTTATTTAGGCATACTATTAACTTTGTTAAGCGTAGGTAATAGCTAAATTTAATCGGGTAATAGGTTAATAGCTACTTTCTATAGCCGATTAGTATAGAAGAGGTTTATTATCTTATAGGAGTCTAGTAAGTCTAGAATATAATTATACCCCTTTTTTATAATAATTATAAAGGGGCTTAATTATTATATATTAAGCTAAGTTATTAAAGTAATTATACTAAACCCTTTTCTACTAAGGAAGACTTTATTATTAATTATAAAATCTATAGGCTATTGTTTCTTATTAGCCTACTTTTTCTACTAATTCTAGGCTATTACTAATACTTATTAAGCCTTTTATTATACTACCTAGGCCTTTTATACTAAATCCTATACGATAATTATAAGTATAGAATAGTCTTCTAGGTTTATAATAATATTAATCGTAAGCGGGTTCCGTATATTCTTACTAAGTACTATAGTTAATAGAGCTATATTAATTAAGGTATACTAGGAGGAATTATACGTAAAGTTAAGGGCTAGTAAATAATTACTCTAATCGTCTTAATACTTTTTAATATAAAACTATAGGTATTAGTCTAAGTATTAATTCGTAATTTCGATACTTCCTTATATTTAAGGGTAAAAAGCGCTACTATACTAATACTTTATTCCGGTTAAACGATTAATCTTAGTAAGGAATACTAATATAAAGGGGCTAGTATTATCTATAATCTAGATAAGAAATATCCTAAAAAAGCAGTATAATAACCGAAAATACTATACTATTAGGATCTCTATAGTATTATTCTTCTTATCGGGTAATATAATAATAATCCGGCTAAGCTTATAAACAAAGGTCTAAATATAGTTATACCTATAGTAATCTTATAGTATTATCTTTCTATTATAAGTTATATACTTTTAAACGGAGGTTAGGATTAGCAGTAGGTAAAGGAGTCTAGGGGTTTTATTATAGGGGATCTTATTCCTTTAGTAGTTATAATAGTTATAAATATAATAATAAACGTTTTACTTTATACTAGGCTAATAATAATCCTATTATAAGAGCTTAAGTATTTAATTCTAGCCGCCGTATACGAAGATTATAGGCTCGTAGGTAGTATAAATAAGGGTAGTCTATAGAAAAATACTATTAGTTAACTTCTCTAGTATAATTAGTTAGCTCCTTTATTAGCCGAGTCCCTATATCGTATTCTCTTATTAAATTAGGTTAGCTAAATCTATACTTATAAACGCGGTCTTTATACTAATTATAATAAAGTTAATAATTATAGGGGCTAGGCTAAGGGTTATAAGTAAGTCGAATCCAAGCTTATTTAGTAAGATTATACTAAACGTATACTCCTCTTTCTCTTTAGCCTTAATTATCGGGAGCTTTATAGTCTTCTATAATAAAGTATTAACGACTACGTTTAAATAACTAGGGTAATAAAGGAAACGTATATTAAATTAAACTAAAAAGTCGGACTAGTATACCTATTAGATAGATAAGAGCCTTCTAATCGCGAAGTAGATAAAAGCCTTATAATCGGTAATAATATCGAATTTCTAGCCTAGGAGTTCGGGGTAAAAGTATTTAAGGCTCTAGATAATTATAAGGAATTCGTAGTCTTAGATTAAATAGGCTTATTTAGTAGGGGCTATAGTCTTAGAAAAAAAGCCTATAGGTTTTTAGGTCTTATTATTAGGCTACTATTATTAAAGAACTCTAGTAATAGTATTATAGGAGGTATTAGTCTTAAAATAGGTTAAGAGCTTAGGTTAAAAGAAAATAAGGATAGGAGCTTCTATAATAAGTCTTTTTAGCTAGGTAAAAGCCTTACGTTAATCGGGTCTAAGAGAAAACTCTAAATCCTTTTTTAATAGGCGGTTTAAAGGTTTAATAGCTTCGCTAGTATAATAGTAAAAGACCCGAATAAAGTTATAAAGGCTAAGGAAAGAGTATATAGCCTTATAATTATAAAAGTCCTTGAATTTCTAGTCGGAGATTACTTATATCTTACGGGGATTAATACTAAGCCTAATACCTACTTCTAGTATAATACTAAAATAGTTAACCTTAGTAATATTAAACCGGGATTTCTTAATATCTCCTTAAAGATTCGCTTAGTATAGGTATTAAATAACCTCGTAGGTTTTTTACTAGTAAACCTCTTCTTTATTATTATCCGAATAGATTAGTATATTATCTACGTAAGTACTAGTATAGCGATCTAATAGGTTATAAAGCTATATATTAATAAAATTCTAGAACTAAATAGGCTTAACCTTTAAACTAAATAGGAGGATCTTCTAGTAGTATATACTAAATCTTATATAAAAAGCGGTTAAATACTCTAAATTAGGGTTAAGGCGGAGTCGATAAAAGGCTTAAATAATATCGATCTTAGAAAAGTATTAAGTAGAGTAATACTAAAAGATAATACCCTCTAAAGAAGGTATAGGTAAAACCTAGCCCTTAAGGTAATTATTTATCTAATAATAATTAATATAGAAACGGTAGGCTATCGAGTAGGGCTTTAGCGTAAAAAGGATAGGGGTAGCGTAAGGGCTAGCGTTAGGCTTAATAAACCTAATCTTTTTTAGGTAATTAATAGTCTTTTTTTCTAATAATAGATATTTAACTAGTATTCTATATATAGGAGGGCTAGCTAGGTTAAAAGGCTTATCGAGCTCGAGTTTAATATTATAATTAGTCCGATAATCTACTAGGGTATACGCTTCTTTCTTACTAAAAAAACCCTCGAGGTATAAAAAAGCTAGAGGAATTATACTATAGACTAGGGTAATATATTCTAGGTCTTTACCCGCTAGGAAAGGAATCTTCTAACCTTTATAAGTAATATTCTCTAGGCTTAGGCGGGCGATTCCTACTATAATAGGATCGGGGCTATTATCGTTATTCTCGAGGGGGATTAGGGTAATAGGTATTAGTAACTCTAGCTCCTCCTAACGTTTCCTACGGGGGTTAGCTTAGAGAATAGCGATTAATTCGGCCTAAAGGAGTAAATCGTCTAATACGGCGGTATTAGGGTTAGGATTAATTATATTATCGGGTTAGGGTATAATAGTCTTTTTCTTCGAAGGGCTAACCGGGAAGGTAATATTAAGGTTTATCTAAGAACGCCGTAAAATCTAGTATTAGTATTCGTCCTCTCTTAAGAGCTTATTCTAGTATTCCGTATTAGCTTATATAGTTAGATTAACTTATTAACTCCCTAAGGGTAGGCCTTATAAGATAATAAACGGGGAATATTTAACGAGTATAGGCAGGTTATCGGGCTATATAAGTTTATAGGTAAAGTAGTCGAGGAGGAGATATTTCTTAGCTATCTAATAAAGTCCGATAAAAATATCCTAGCTATAGTCGGTAACCTAGAACGTCTCCTAAGGGAATAAATAGCTATCGATTATAAGAGTCGTTATAAGGTACTAATATATAATACTAGTATTATAGCCTTAGAAGTTAATAAGAGGGATTAGGCGGGTAAAGACGAGTTCGGCGCTAAGGCTTTTTATAGCCTTCTTAATAAATCGGTAGGATATAAGGAGGTAGGTATTTACTCTAGTATCGTAAAGGGTAAAGGCTTAAAGACTAATACTATTAATCTAAATTATACTATTAATAGTAAAGGACTTCCTTGAATTTTTCTTCTTAAATAATACCTTTAAAATTATTATAAAGACTTTTAATAGCCTTAGTCTTTTTCTAACTCCTCGTTATTAGAATCCTCCTTTTTACTCGCGGGTAGTATACTTAATCGCTAAAAACCTATAATCTTTAGTTAGTCTAGGTAATCTTTAGCCTAATAGCCCTTCTTACTATATATAAAATAAGTACTATTATCCTAGTAAACTTTCTTTTCGGCTTTAGAGAGGGCCTAGCCCTTTTTCTTCGAATTAATAGGCCGTTTCTCCTTTTTATCGGTAGCTAAGGAGTTATTATAGGGCGTATAGGTAGAGGATTAAGAATACTACTAGCGATAAAAAACTACGTTTTTAATAGCTTTATAGTACTCCTTATAGAAGACTTAAACGTCCTTAGAGAGCTATAAAAGCCCGGGGTTAAGATTAATCGGTAAATACTTTAGGAGGATATACTTTAATTAGTCTACTAGAGTATAAGCCTTTATTACGATATTATCGAATTCTATAATAAATTAAGAAATATCCTATTTACCTATAAGAAAATAGCGGAGCCCTTAAAGATAATTAACTAATTCTTAAAATTTATTTAGGTTTTTAAAAGCGGACTCTAAACTCTATATTATTTCCGCGAAGTAGGAGTAAGGATAATCCTTAGACTTATAGTAGGTTTCTAGCGTTTTTTATACCCTACCCTTTAGGCTCTAAAATAAGAATAATATCCGATTTCTTTTATTACGAAATATTAAGCGATTAGTCTATATCTTATTTTTAAGCTTAACGAGGAAGGTATTAAACTTACTTTTCTTTCCTATAAAAGTCCTAATATCCTTATAATAGGATTTAGCCTTCTCCGAGTATTCTAAGTTAGGATTATTTATAATTATAAAGTCTTTTTATACTACTTTACTAACGGGGATAAAGCTTACGAAGGACCCCCCGAAAGCGGTAAAAACCGCCCTTTAGGTATAATCGGGATTAGCGGTTACTTAGTCTTACTAAGCTTTTTCCGCCTTAAGGGCTATTATCTTTATAAGTAATACCTAAATATTTAGCTAGGCTAACGAAAAAGAAGCTATTTCTAAAAAATCTTAGTTAGGGTTTTCGGTTAAGGATAGAAGGATCTAGGCTAGGTTTAGTCGCTTTATTCCTTCTAAAGTAAGCGAGGGGTCTTAGTTTAATTCTTCTACTAAGGATTCCTACCTAGGAGTTTTCGAGGTAAGTCTAGTAGAACGATAGATTTTTCTATCGGTTATAAGGTTTAATTATTAGTCTTATATAGTATTTTCCGTCTTTATAAGACGTAAAAGGGAATACGTATTTATTAAACGCTTATTAACGAGGAAAATAAGCTTAGAATAGTATAATAGCCGAATAATAAGTAAATATATTAAGGTACTCTATACGAAGATTCTAAGCTAAAGAAGAAAAGAAGGAAAAGAGGAAATAGAAGAGGGAATCCTACTACCTTTATACGCGGGTAGCGAGGCGGGTAGCGAGGTCTAGATTATATAATAAGGACTCAGGGCAGGTTTCTCCGAGGTCCGCGTATAGGGTTAGTAGCTACTAAGGTAGTTAGCGCGTAATATTAATTACTTAGTTATTTTTAATAACTAAAATAGGGGTATATATAGCCCTTAGAGTTAACCGCTTCCCTTTTTATAAATATAATCGTAGGCTAAAGGCATACTCCGCCCTATAAGAGGCCGTAGACCCCGTATAGGAGTCCGCGGATCCTACTCCTAGGGTAGTAGGCCCTAACTCTATAATATATATAAATAGCTAATATATACTCTTATATTCTAGAAATAATAATTACTATTTATAATATACGTAATTATATAATTAAACAATTAGTTTATAAAAGACCTCTAATACTAATTAGTCTTTTTATCGGTATAGAATAGTAGAATAATAAAGAGGAAAGACTTTATCTAGATTATAATATTATACTTACTTCCCCTATCTTAGTAAAGGGCTATAAGTCTATACTATTAAAATAAACTAATTATATATAAACCCGCGTTATTAGAATAAACGGGTTATATACGATAATTATACTTCCTATATAATTAATTACGAGTAGACTAGGAGCTTAAATAAGTAGGTTTTTCTTCTATTAATACTATTATTATAATATAGGAAGAAGTAGGACTAATACTAAGGAGTATAGTAGGGAGTAAAATATCTAATATAATATTATTCTACGATTAAATAGGTTTAGCGGTAGAGGATATATTATAGAACTTCGAGATTAACCTAATAACCGCGTAGTTTAATAAAAGGATTATTTTTAGAAATATCCTCGACCTAAATATAACTAAGCCGAGAGAATTTAACTTATTTATCCTAGGATAGCTTTTTAGGTATAATAATAATAAGAGAATAAAAAAAAATAAGATTCTCCTCTAAGAAATATATATTTACGACTTTAAGGGCTAGGATATATTTACCTTTAAGAATATAAATATTAAGCTTTATTATACTTTTTATAGTTTTTTAGGTATTATAGTATTTATATAAGACTTTAGCGGAATCGTATTATCCCCTTTTTTATCTAGTTATAATAAATAAAAAGGATACTATAATAAGACGAATAAGAGCTCCTTATAATAAACCTATCCTTAAGCTATAAAGCCTACTTATAATAATAGTATTTCCTTAAATAAATAGAGCTTCATAAAATACTATAGTCCTTATTACCTCTCTTATAGCCTTTTATATTAATAATAATACTCCCTATACCTAATAAAATACGATAATAAACCTAGATTATTAATACTAAAAACCCTATATATAATAGTATACTCGAGGAATAGTAGAAATAGTAGAATAATAGTAAAACCTAGGGTATTAAGGTATTATTAAAATAGTTAGAGTACCCCCCTACCCTTAGATACGACTCTATAAAAGGATTATAATAAACTAATAAACTAATATTAACGAGTCTACTAAAGTAAGTATAAATATTATTTACTCTATAATACTATACGCTAGCGAAGAGTATTACTAAATTCGATTAAAACCCCGGATTTATACTTATAAAACCTAATAACGAATAATATAATAACGATTATAATTTTAATTATAACCTCCTACTTATATTTATATCGTCTATAGAAATTAATACCTTTAAAACTATTAGCTTTATTAAACTCTAGAATAAGGAGTAAAACTTTACTAGCTAAGTATATAACCTCCTTAATAATAAAATTCTATAGTTTATAAATACGTACTATATCCTTAATATTATACTAAGCGAATTCTATACTATTTTTCTTATATATTCTTAAAAGTAATATATATTAATTTTACCTGCTTATTATATAGTAAAAGTATACTTCTTTATTCTCTAAATAATACTATATACTATAGGAATACTTTTATACTAGGTATAATAAAGAGATTTATAATAATAACTAGTTTAATATATTATTTAATAGAATCTAGAGTAAGAACCCTAATAAAATCCGGATTTAAGTTCTCGACCTTTTAATAATTAAACTATATTATTATTAATATACCTTATTTAGTAAAAAGAGTAATAATAAGGATTTACTTTTTATAATAAAAAAAGCCTATTAAGGAGAACTCGTATTCCGGATAGTATTATTTAAATCCCCGAGTAATTTCGAGGAATTCTATAGGGATTTATATACTTCTCTTAATTTTAAAAAAGCCCTAGAGATCTTCCTAATAAATAAAAAGTTTAATAGTACTAATAGAAGACCAAATTAATAATATTAAACTTAACCTATATATACGCTAATAAATAAGTACTATTATATTTATAGTAAATAAGGCTATTATTTATATAAATATATACCTAAGGAGTAAAAGTAAGCGTATACGAGGTTTAAGAGTTAATAAACGTATAATAGTAAATCTATAGGCTAAAAGTAGTTTTCCGCCTTACTTATTAACTATAAAAGGGACGAATTTAAGGATAATAACCGTCCTACTAAGACTAATAATAATAATAATAATAATAATAATAATAATAATAATAATAATAATAATAATAATAATAATAAAAATAATAAATAATAAATAATAAATAATAAATAATAAATAATAAATAATAAATAATAAATAATAAATAATAAATAATAAATAATAAATAATAAATAATAAATAATAAATAATAAATAATAAATAATAAATAATAAATAATAAATAATAAACCTTTATAGCTTTTTTTCTCTATAATAAAATAACCTATTATAGTCTTTAAATACCTATTATTATAAATACTATAAACCTCCGTATTATTATAATAGTTAACTATACCCCTAAGTATACTAATAATACTATTACCTCTAAGCCTATAATAGTTTATACCCTTAAGAAATACTTAGTATAGGTATTTTAAGGTATTATTCTTAATACCGGAATAGTATAGAATTTAATTATTAATAAGCCTTAGTTTTTAGCTTTTTAGAAAGAATAACCCGACCTCCGCCTTAACGAGGTAACCCGAGGTATTATAAAAATATCCTTTAGTAATAAGCCTCCGATTACCTTTCTTAGGTTAGTATAGGTTAAAACCCCCGTTAATAGGATTAAATTCTATATCCTTAAAATATAAACCCCGTTTTTATATACCTCTAGGATATATAGTACCTTAAATACTATTTTAATATTTTATAGGGTTATATAATACTAAAAAACGGTAATAAGGGTACTTATAGTCTTTTATTAGGGGTATCTTTAGTTTTTCTTAAGTTACTATTAGCCTAGCGTAATTATCTTCCTTATTAATATCGAAATACGCTATTTATATTAGCGTTTTAGGTATTTATTAATATAATACCTATATAATATACTAAATAATACTAGCTATAAAGTCTTATATAAGGCTCTAAAGGAGATTTATAAAGTATATTATTATTATTAAATTAAGGGCTTTATACTATAACGTTTTAAATTCTCCTTATATAATAATTATAATTTTAATTATAAGGTTATTATAAATATCTTATACTTAAATAAACGTAATATTCTTTACCTTATAAATACTATTACCTTTTTCTAAGTAGTATAATTCCTTAAAAATAACTCGGTAGACTAGGTTTAGTAAACTCTTAAGGTATATTGGATTAATATATACCTAGGATTTTTAGACTTTTCTATATATAATATAAGGATTAACTTTACTATATAAGATTTCTAGGCTAAGGCTTAGCTATACGGTATTGTTTACTATTAGGTACTTATTAAGGCTTACTAGAGTATTAATAAAGTAGAGCGGTATTATAATCCCCTTTAATATATATACGAGATTCTTTAAAACGAGATAAAAGGAGTCTCTTAGGAGAATATACTATAAATAGCTATTAAAGCGATTAATAATACTATTAGCCTAGATAGATTAGTACTAACCCTCCTTATTTTTAATACGTATTCTAGGCAGGCTTAGCAAAAAATCACTCACTTATAAAATCACTTATGAGTGATTTTGATTTTGAGTGATTTTACGATGATTTTTTGCTTAGTAATATGAGTTTGAGTGATTTTGAAGAGCTTGAAAATCAGAGTGATTTTTGAGTGATTTTTTAT
>PDHP01000050.1:0-72353 GCA_003339455.1 Ophiocordyceps camponoti-leonardi (nom. inval.)
GGGGGGGGGGGGGGGGGGGGGGGGGGGGGGGGGGGGGGGGGGGGGGGGGGGGGGGGGGGGGGGGGGGGGGGGGGGGGGGGGGGGGGGGGGGGGGGGGGGGGGGGGGGGGGGGCTGGCACTGTAGATAGCCGTCATGAGAGGGTAAATAGTACATTCTTTAGCGTGGGGCGCCTACACTAGAGTCGGTGCGGCTCACGGACTACAGTGAAGTACTGTGTACTTTTTTCCTCCCAGAACGTCAATCACGAGGCGCACAGCGTGCCGTGCCCCCAGCGCGTGCCCGGGAGCCGGACGCTGCAGCAGATGACAGGCAGGGCATGTGATTGGTCAGCCAGAAGCCGGGGGGGGGAACACAGGCACGGGACCTGGAACCTGGGGTGGCGGAAGCCGTGCCTGCTGGGTGCCTAGGCACTCCTCCGTCCGTCCTGATAACTCTGCAAGCTGAGAACATCGCTGACAATTATATGATGAATTTACTTATTGAAATGCAAATACCCGCAAGTCCTAGGCTCGTGTCTCGCTTATAGGACCTGAGGGTACTCGAAAAGTAAATTTCACCAATTTTTTCTTTCTCTTCTCCTTAGGGCTATCGTCCGTCCAAAGACAAAGGCTTCTTACAGATAAACGGCCAACTCCGAACATTCTCTTCTCCCCAGAATGCCCATATGCAGTATGCACAACTACTTACTATTCAGGGGAAGGGATACAAGAAAAACGCAGATGCTCAAAGTCTAGGTAGATGAGAGAGAGAGGATGCAATGAGAAGAGAGAAGAAACATAGGAAGAAACGAAACAACGGAAAGAAAGAAAAAGGGAAAAGATGAAGAAAGGGGTTTACTCCCCCTTTCGTTGCAAAGAAGACGTCGACGACGAAAGTCCATACGCCTCAGCAACCCGCCTCCCAACCGACTCACCACTCCAGTACGCCCCCGTAGCCGTCCCTATGGCCACGAAAGGCGCCGTGTGCTCGCCGGCGAACCACAGCCCCCGCTCCGGAAGGCCAGCCCTCATCGTCTTGATGTCCTCGTCGCCTTCCTCGAGGCCGACCTGGAAGTTGCTGTAGGACCCGAACCCGGCCAGCTCGTCCGTCACCCACGCCGTCGCCAGACAGGCCGAAGGACGGCAGTCGGCCGTCGACTCGACGTACCGCGGCAGCCGAGAGTAGTAGGGCTTGAAGTAGTCGGCCAGGAAGCGGTGCCTCTCGGCCTCCGTCTGCAACGCGGCCAGCTTCTCCGCCACGTGCTTCGACTGGTCGCCGTAGAGGTAGAAGAGGAGGGTGGCGTGAGAGGAACCCGGCTCGAGGCTGGCCAGCTCGACCGCCTCCTGCGCCCAGCGGTCCGGGTTCGACTCGGGGGCGTAGTCTGGTGAGAGCCACTGGATGAAGCCCCGGATCTGGTCCTCGTCTCCGTCTTCCGATAGCCAGAAAGCCTTGGGGAAGCTAACGTAGACCTAGAGGGGAAAAGGGATGAGCTGCAGTTTTAAGAACCTCTTGGAAAAACGAGCGCACCTTTTCCAGACATCCGTAGCCGATAGCGCCGATGGCCCGGCTCAGACGCGGGGGAAGAGGCGGCTCAAACGCGTCCACGTTCCGCTTCAGCCATCCGAGAGGACATGTGACGACGACATCGTCAAACGCCAGGACAGACTCTTGCCCGTCGCCATCGACGACGTGAAGCCGCGTCTTCTCCCCTTGTTGCCCTCGACACGATATCCGTTGAACCTTTGTATCGAACAGGACCTCCGACTCGGCGAGGACCGGCCTCGCGACCATGTCAAGAATCTTCTTGTAGGTGCCGGCACAGAAGAGATTCTCTATCGACGAAACGGGGTAGACATCATGGTCAGTATGTCTGCTCCCGAGGGGAGAAAAAAAAAAGGGGAAACCCTCACCTCCATCAAGACACTCCTCAAGCCAAAAGAACTTGAGGCTCTGCCGCGATACCGGACTGCCGACAAAGGTCCCCCACGTCTCGGCCAGTTGCAGGACAACGCGCTTATTATGGTCGGAGTCCGGCTCTGTATCCGGGAAGCGCTCGGCCACCCTCTCGCCAAAGTAGTCATACAGACTCTTGGCGTTGTGTATGTCCAGGCAAGACTTGTTGGACAGCTTGAAGGCGTCCTGGATGATGTCCCACATGACGTCAGCGTACCTCTCCCCATCTTCCGAGGGGAACAAGGCGCCGGCCTCGTCGTAGACGTTCGAGACGGGCTCCCAACGGCCGACGACCGTCTTGGTCTGACGGGCCAGGTCGTGCATCGGGTTGTCGAGCGTGCCGTGTATCCAGTTGGGACCGACGTCGACGAGGTGACCGTTGGGGAGCTTCTCCTGCCAGAGACGGCCGCCGATGCGATTCCTCGCCTCCACCACCGTCACCCTGAAGCCGTGCCGCTGCAGCACATGGGCGCAGCGAAGTCCGGCGAGGCCAGCGCCGACGACGGCCACGTGAGGCTTGGCCATGGGATCGTTGTTGTTCTTGCACTAGAAGGTCCGGTAAGGGATGATTGGCTGTGAGCGGGAGGGGGGGGGGGGGGGGGGGCGCTGCTGCACACTATCTAGCATGGTACGGGAACTGTAGGTTAAACTAACCTGAGCGAAAAAGTCCATGGCCGCCACCTTGCGTAGGAGATGGTCACGGCCCAGCCCGGGCAGACTAGACAGCCGGACGGAGCGAAGATCCTGATAGATCTTGGACGAGGCGTTCCGCGGCGATGAATGGCATACTGAGAAGTTTTCCATGGTATATAATAGTATACAAGTAGAAGATCAAGAGAAGGGGGATGAAGGGAAGGGAAAAAAAAAAAGGGGGGCGGAAAGGGTTTAAAAAATGCTGAATTGGTAACCCGTTAGGAGAGGGGAAGAAGAGGAGGCCGCTATAGGTGACAGCGTCGATTGTCGTCTTCGTCTCACTGGCCGATGATAAATGAAAGTGCCGGGCCAGCGGGAAGACGATGAATATAAATATGAGGTTACGGATCCAGTCTGAAGAAGCTTCGACATGCTGACCGCCGAAGGGGGAGGGGGGGGTGAGAGAGGGTGAGAAGAAACGGAGGCAGCCGTGATATAAGTCAGTTTAAGGGGGCAACGGCGAACGCAAGTGCGACGGCGATGCCGATTCCATGGAAGGCCTAGAGGAGATACCTAGGCCAAGGGGCGCCACGTGAGTCTTATTCCTTCTTACCATCTTTCTTACCATCTTTACGATCATCATCGTGAAACTTGGGGGGGAGAAGGGGAGGGGGGGGAGGGTTGTTATTGAGGTATGACCGGAACAGTATCTTATTCAGTGAGAGGTAGGTACGAGGGATTGATGAATGTTAGTAGCCATCTAGATATCAGATAAGGTGCTGAATGAACTGTTGCCGGAAGCGTGGCTGATGTTGATGACAATCAATGCCTCATAACCCCCTATAACTACTAGACGTCATCATCATCACCATCACCATCACCAAAACTCTCCACCATAGAACCTCAATTCATCACCTTACCAGCCTAGCGTGAATCCTCCTTGTCGCGTAGATAAAAGCCCAGCCGGGTCGTATTTCCGTTGAAACGCCTTTAGCGCCCTGTGCGTCTCATCACCGTAGCTCTGCAACACCGGCTGGTCGTCCATAGCTTCGTTCATAAATAGTGGATTATAACTGACAAGACGATTCACTCAGATCAGCTTCCCCTTTCCATCTTCTGAAGCCTTGCCAGAGGAGAGGGATTAAAAAAAAAACAAGGACCATCTTACCTGAGATACTCCAAGTTGCCAGAACGGTAGTTGGTAGGCGGGATACCAGCAAACCCCCAACGATGAACCTCCTTCGCCCCGTCGACAATCTTCTTAAGACGAAGGGCACAGAACCGATCACAAGCAGGATTAGCCCACGCAAGGTCGTACTGCACCCATATGCGATCTCCATGATCCGGGTCGAGGCCGAGGGCGTTCGGCATCGGCATCGCTGCCATGGACGCAACGGCGAGAGCCCGCGGGATAGGCTGCAGGACGAAACTGAAGACGCGAAGGTCCATACGATCATCCGCCGCGGCCGCCGACGTCGTCGACACGACGTGATCCCAGTGACGGGCGAGAAAGGACGACATGGCGGGGACGGGCATGTTGGGGAACGCGTTGACTCGGAGACGGACCCGGAGATTCTTGTAAAAGTTGCCGCCGAGGAGCTGACGGGTGAGAGCGAGGTAGGGACGGGTAACGGTGTTGGAGAAGATGGTAGGGATGGCGTCGAAGGCGTCAAAGACACCGGGAGGAGCTCTCCGTCCATCGTAGAAGAAGAACAAGACACCGATGGGGAAGTGCTGAACGAGACCAAAGGCATCGATGATGGTGAAGGTCGGGATGATGGCCGCCTTGTTATCCCGATTAGAGGCCGTAAAGTTGGCTATAGCAGCGAAGAGAGCAGCGCGCTGGTTACCGGCGTAGATGCGTACGCCACCCCAGACGAGGCCTCCGTCGCCTACGACAAAGGTCCGAAGCAACATGCGAGTGACGATGGCGAACTGGTTACCTCCTCCGCGGAGAGCAAAGAACAAGTCCGGATGCTTATAGGGGCTGGCCATGACGATGGTGCCGTTAGCGAGGACGCACTCGAAGGCGAGCACGTTATCACAGCCCAGGCCCTGGGGTGCGTGAAGGGGGGGAAAGATGTATCACGATAAGTAAGAAGAAGAGAAGAATTATGAGAGAGAAAGGAGAAAAGAAAGAGAGATACGCACATATTGACCTGAAAGATAGGACAACCCCCCTCCGAGGATGAAGCCCGTAACACCAACATCGCCCATCCTCCCTCCCACCACCGTCCTCCCCAACGGCTGAAGCCTAGAATAGACCTGATCCCACTTACAACCAGCGCCGACGAGCACAGATCCCTCATCATCCGCGATCTCAACGGAGCACAACCCAGGCGCGAAAGCAATCAGCACGCCGCCCTCGACGCTGGAGAAGCCCGGATTCGAATTATGGCCTCCGGAGCGAAGAGCGAACCGGGCAGCAGGGTAGGTCATCAGCGCCCTCACCGCCGACGACACGTCCTCGGCGGAGGAAGGGAAGAAGACGCAGACGGGCTTCTTGCTCGCGTTGATGACGTTCCAGTAGTCGCGCGTGGCGGAGACGTAGGCCGTCGACTGCTGCTTCTGGAGGAGATGGAGATGAGGATGTTGCTGCTGCTGCTGCTGAGGCGACGACTTGGTCCATTCAACCTTGTTGCCGTGTACGGACGATAAGGACGAGCAGACCGCTCTCGCGTCGGCTTCGGGGCCTGGAGGCCAGAGCGGGAGGAAGCATCTTGTTAGAGACGGTAGGGAGGCCGTCGCTAGGAGAAAGGTGGCGATCTTCATGGCGAAGAGGAGCGGAAGTGACGGCGGCGAGACGAGGGCAGAAGGGGGATCAAGAGATGTCCATCACAGCGCAAGACGGGGGTTTAAAAAGGGGGAAGGGGAGAGACTCCCATTTATCACGGAGACGATGCTGCGGCATCACGGCCCCGGAACAGTTCAGTGTTGCTTTCATAGCGGGCAGCCATTAGATCGAACAGCCGAGATGGAGAAAAGGCGCTCTCGGTAGTAGTCGATGTCGTTGGAGAGATGATGCTGACGAACCTACTTGAGTACTAGGCATGTATGTATGTATGCCTCACTGGTCGATGGATGGTGACATATGTACTATAGGTCAGTGTATCTCTTACACGCCCTCTATAATAGGTGAAAGGTCGTGGTCAAGATCGGCCGACGGGCCTGGACTCCGGGGTGGTAATGGCAGGGTAGGACAATGACCAGCAAGTGTAACGCAGAAGTCATCGTCGTCAGTCACCCATCATCACCGTCATCTACACCTATCATCACCATCGTCACCATATTCATCAACGAAACCTCCTCAAGACTCATTCTCAACTACGAAAGAAAGAAGAAATAGAAAAAACACCACTATAAACCGCTTCCGCCGTGACAACATTACTCCCATCTATATAGCCTCATAACGGCTCTATAAGTTTTATATATGCTTCCCTGCGCCAAATACATGCACGCCACGTAGGAGTTATAATATATGGTCGCCGGCCAATGCTATGCGGGAAAAAAGAACCACAGGTAAGAAAAAAAAACACCCCTTCCCAGGAAGATATCAAGATCCCTTCTCGTGGTGAAAAAAAAAACGTCATACTCCGATGCGCCCTTGACGACAGGAAAGAAACTCAAGCCTCAGGTGCCAAAGCGCCGCTGCTCGCCCTCTCGCGATCGATTCCAGCGGGAGTCGTCGTGGGCGTCGTAGACGTGGAAGACGGTGGTGTCTTGGAATCAGCAGCGGCAATGACAGGCTGTCTCGTCGTCGCCGCCATCTGCTTATCAGCAGCAGCAGCAGCCCCCTCCTTCAAAACATCATCCCTCGTCACAGTCAACCTATCGTCAGGCAAGCCCATGCTACGAAGGAAGCGAACGGTCTCAGTCCACTCTCGCTCACACCTCCTCCTGTCCCACGACATCTCCCTGGCCATGACGTCAATGACACGAGGCAAAGCGCGCAAAGCCTCGTCGACGTCGAGGAAAGCCAGCCGCATGCGCCGCGAAATCACGTCCGCCGCCGTACAGGCAGCCTCCGCCCTGACGGCGTGACGAATCTCCGCCTCGATGAAGGGAAAGGACGGCGCGAGGCGGGCGGTGGCCGTGGGAGAGGAAGACGAGGAGGCGAGGACGGCCCAGGCGCGGTCGCCGTAGTTGGTGGAGAGGTGATGCGCCACGTCGGCCTCTACGCCGTACCTCTCCATCAGCAGGGACGGTAGGTCGGAGGAGTAGCCGTGGGCGCCGATGACGGCCAGGTGGCGGGTTCGACAGCTTCCGTCGGTGGTGATGCCTTCGAGGCCTAGGCCGCTTATGTCAGGGAGGGTGACGGCGCGAGGCCGTAGGTCGAAGACGCGGATGGCTTCGTCGACGGCGTCTTGGGCCATCTGTCTATACGTCGTCCACTTGCCTCCTGTGCAGGTGAGGAGGCCCGAGGACGAGACGGTGACGAGATGGCTGCGAACGAGGGCCTCTGTCTTGCCGACAGCGTTGGGATCTTTGACAAGGGGACGGATGCCTTTTTTTTTTGGAGTTAGCAGCGGTAGTGATGAGAAGGAGAAGAAAAAGAACAACAACATGGAGCAGACATACCCGACCAAGTAGCCAGCACATCGTCACGCGTCGGCGCCGACTCCGACCCCAGCAGCTTGCCCACAGCAGCGAGGATAAAATCAACGTCATCGCGACGTGCGACGGGCTCGCGCTCAACACTGCACGTATTATCCGTCGTGCCGGCAACGGTCTTTCCCTGCCAGGGTAGGACGAAGACGACGCGACCGTCAGCAGACTGGGCGTCGAGGATGCCCATCCCGTTGGGACACAGCGAACCGGGGAGCATGACGTGAGCGCCCGAGGCCGGTGCGACGATGGGCTTCCGATCGGGATCGTCCATGCGCTCGACGGCGTCGGTGAAGGGACCGGTAGCGTTGATGACTCCGCGGGCGCGAACGGTGAAAGGAGGGGTGGTTGTGGTGGCCTTTCCTTCTCCTTCGTCCATCAGATCGCGAGCTCGAACACCGCATATCTTCCCGTCGTCATCCTTCTCCAGCCCGACGACCTGCACGTGGTTGACGACGGTGGCGCCGTACAAGGCCGCCGTCAGAGCAAGGGAGACGTTCATGCGCGAATCGTTATGCTGACCATCGTAGTAGACGAGAGCGCCGACGAGGTTATCGCGCCTCAGCAGAGGACAAGCCTCAAGCGCCCTCGTACGACTCATCATGTACGACCTCTCAAGACGATTCGACCCAGCCAGCAAGTCGTACATCTTGCATCCGACCCAGAGATAAGGAGCCTGCCACCAACGCTGCAAGGGAAGAAGGATAGGCAACGAGCCGGAAAGATGAGGCGCAATATCGAGAAAGGCCCTCCTCTCGCGCAGCGCCTCCATCACGAGCTGCAGCTGGGCCACGTCGAGGTTCCAAACGGCCTTTTCCAGGTAGCGCACGCCCCCGTGCACAAGCTTGGTGCTCTTCGAGCTCGTCCCCGCCGAGAAGTCATCACGCTCGACGAGTGCGACGCGAAGACCGCGCGTGACGGCGTCGAGAGCGATTCCCGAGCCCGTTGCGCCGCCACCGATGACGACGAGGTCGTACTCTTCGTCATCCTTTTCTTGTCGTCGTAGCTTCGCTAGCTGCTGACTCCGGTCGGGAACGGGGGGGAAGGTAGGCGGGACGATGCGGCCGGCGGGACCGCGTCGCAGAGGCGCGACTGGTTGATGAATTTGGAGGCTATCGTCGTGACGGCGGAAAGTGAAGGCCGCGACGGCTCCTCCTCCCGCGACGATGGCAGCGATAGGGCGTAGAGCCCTGGAGAATCGTGGCGGCATCGAAGAAGAAGAAGATTTCGATAGCTGTGCTTTTTTTTTTCTTCTCGTTAAAAATGTTCGGCGCAAGTCTGTCGAGGGAGGAAAAAGGGAGGATGAAAAAGACGAGGTCGAGAAGAATATAATGAGAAGAAGTATTACTAAACAAAAGGGATACGAAGAGAAAAGAAGGAGAAGAAGAAGAAGAAGAGAGGAAAACGAGTTTGGTCTATGACGGCTACTATCTTTCAACTTATTAGGGGGGAAAAAAGGATAATAAAGGGGAGGGAGAAAGGGGGGGGGGAGAGGCTCTTCGTGGCTGGGCTGCTGGCAAATACCAAGCCGCCGCAAACTTGTTTCAGCATATCCGTACAGACGTTGCAATATAGTAGGTGCAGAGAAACACACATACATGCTCCGTATATACATATGTACATACTTCAGTCTACTAACTGATACTGGGATGATAGCTATCCATCATCATCTCGCCCTCGCCTCCTTTTTTTCCCATTATCCCTTTTTTTTTCTTCCTTCTCTCCCTTTCGTCAGAAGGGGGGACGAGTCGGCATCGTCCCATCCATACACACTTGTTAGTTGTTACTGTAAGCCACGCAGTTCGGCCGCGCCACACCGACCGGCCGCGCCCCGCCGCTCGGCTCGGGTCGGGTTCGGGCATCCGGACCGAGCGAGGCACTATGTATGTATGTAGTATAGACTTGCATGTAAGTGTAAAGTTGTAATAGTCAAGAGTCATACATATAATAGTCTTACTGCAGACATGGCATCTGCATATGCATCCTACAATGGATCGTAAGTAAATGCCTACTATCCGTATAGCCGCCGCGGTGGATAGCCTCAAAGCCTCTTGTAGATAGTAGGGTTAGTAGGGTTAGAGCACAGACGAAGACAAAGAAAGGAAGAAAAAAAATCAAATACCAACTAAACTATCAAGGTAAACAAAACTAGGTACTAGGCTAGTCTTTCCGTCGGCCATGTCCGTTCCCGCGGAAGACGCCACTTGCCTCGGTATCTGGCATCATTAGGTATGGATGATGACGAGCCCTTCCTTTGTTGAAACTCTCACAACAGCAACAACACAAATATATGTACATATAGGTATGTACGGATATGTAAAAAACCTCTGTGAATTTTCGAGTATGATCAAAGCCACTTACATGACTGTAGTCAAGTCTGAACGCGCGGTTAAATATATCGTGATTTTATATATATTGTATGCACAATGATAGACGTTCTATTATCCACATTGGTTTTCCGACCTACCCAGGGACCTATATACCTTGACCTACTACCTACCTAGGTAGGTAGGTAGGTATGTAAGGCCATCTCACCTCCTCTTCTCTTGCCAGCGAATCCACATCTTGGCCACGTTGCCAGCTGCGTGGCCCAAACAACTATATATCATCCGACAGTTAAGTAAAGCATGACGTGAAAATAAGTAAATAAAGGGAAAAGAAAAGCCCAGCCTTTTTACACAACCTATCCCTCCTCATCATGCATCATCAGATTCAACCACACACCAAAAAAGACACCCTAGACGTTGCTGGTCTCGAAAGACTTGGTCCGCGAATCAGTGTCCTGAATGGTACGCTGTCGGAACAGGCGGTCGAAGCCGAGCCAAGGCTGGTTGATGGGGCTCTCGCCCGTGTAGATGAAGAGGTCATACAGGGCTCCTCCCGTCAGCGTGCCCATGAAGGGGGCGACCATCGGGATCTGCGAGGCGATGTCAGAATTTCAGTTTTCCCCGCCGGGTAGAAAGGTAAAGTGATGTCCGAAAAAAAACAGAGAGGACTCACCCAAAAGTAGTAGCCGCCGGCGGACCACACCTCGGAGCCGTAACCCAGCATATACGAGACGAGACGAGGACCGAAATCACGAGCCAAGTTGATGGCGTAACCCGTCTCCCAACCGAAGCAAGCGCCGATACCAAAGATGAGGAAGAAGAGACAGAGAGGCAACAGAGGCCCAGCCGCCAAGTTATCCGCATCGACGAGGGCGAAGATGACAAACTGCAGGACGGAGCTGGCGAAGAACTCGGAGAAGAACATGCCGGTACGGGTCATGAAGGGCGCGGGGTAGGTGCAGAAGATGCCGGCGGTGGCGTTGGCTCCGCTCACCGTCCTGATGCCCGGGCCTCCCTCGAAGTTGTCGATGGCAGACTTGTAGTTGCCGTAGACGATGAAGGCTCCCGCCATGGCGCCTAGCACCTGGGCAGCGGCGTAGACGGGGAGCTTGCGCCAGGGGTGGCCTCGGAAGACGCAGTTGGCCATGGTCACCGCCGGGTTGATGTGGCCGCCCGACTTTCCTGCGCAGTAGACGCCGAACATGACGCCGATGCTGGGGAAAGTTGGTTCATCAGCGAGCTTGATTCAGATTTTGAGAAGTTTTTTTGAGTCAAGATTTAAGAAGGGGGGGAGGAAACTATGGACTCACCCCCAGCCCCAGGATATGCTCTGATAGTCACCCTTGGTTCCATTGCTGAGAACCACCTGAGCAACGACGCCGTCCCCAAAGAGGATCAAGATCATGGTGCCGACAAACTCGGAAAACGCATCCTGTCCCCAGGATCGAATCCTCGGCCACAAGGGGGTACGATGCGACTGCTCATGCATCATCTGCATCGGCTGTTCCTTGAGCTGTTGCTGTTGCTGTTGCTGCTGCTGTGGTGGTGGTGAAGTCGAGATGGAAGGGTCGAGACCGTCGGCTGTGACGGGAGAGCCCATCTTGACGACTGTAACGACGGGCTCTCGAGACTTTTCCATCGAGGCGAGATGATGTGTGTGTGTGTACTATGTATGTATAGGTGTGTGTGTATGTATGTATGTAGGTATATAGTTGCAGATGAAGAAGGGGGAAAAGCAAAGATGAAAGACTAATAAGAAAAGAAGCAAAAGAGGCTTTTTTGTTGTTGTTTCTCACAAGAAAGAATCGCCAAAGCAAAGAAGAAGAAGAAGCCCTACATCACCTTTCCGTATGTATGTGTGTTTGTGTGTGTGTATGTATGTTTCTCTCTTGTAAGTCGAGATGGGGGAAAAAGTAATACCAGCCACCAACAAAGACGGGGAGGAAAAGAAAGCGGGCGGGAAGCGGATCCCTTTTATATACCGTTTTTGGCCCTTTTTTTCCGTTTTCGAATGACAGGAGAGGGGGAAGAAAAGGTCGTGACTTTCAACGGCGCCGCCCCCTCCCGCTGATGGAGGCCGAGAGGAGAGATGGACAATGGGGGGGGATAGGAGTGAGAAAGTGAGAGTGGGAGAGGATTATGCCCAACTGCTACATGCATACATACATACATACATAATACAGTACGGAGTATACAAACTAGGATACAATACACGTGTGCGGAGCAGGCAGCGGTCTCTGGCAAATGGTCCGATGTAAGGTGGCAAAGGGGTGAACGAGGCTGGTAAGGAAGCAGGTAACCAGAGGGGAAAAAAAATTACAAAGGTTCATGTAGTTGTAGCTGTGTCCAAGAAGGAGGGAAACGGAATAACAAAGGAAGAAAAAAGTGAGGCAAACTCTGATATGAAGAATGCTGCGTAACCTTGCGATTCCGGCTATAGATCGTCCGTCAAGAGTGTGTGTGTGTAGGACAAGCCTCAAGCGAAGCTGAAGCTTGACAGAGAAAAAACAAAGAGCGGTTATCAGATTTCTCTTTAATCTATGTGTTTACTCTGTCTTATAACCTCGAAGCCATCGTCTTTGGTTATCGAATATCAAAAAAAATCGAGCGTTTTCGCCACTCTGCCCTATAATTTCTATGGCTCAGAACTGTAGATATCAAAGTAAAAGGAAAAAGCTGAGTTGTTGATCTTTCATTTTCGATTTATTAGTCCCAAGTCTTCCCCATGTCTTCTTCTAGCTTTTCTTTTCCATCTTGTAAACTATGAGATGTGCGTTGTGAGAGAAGCATCGGTGGTGAAGGGGGGGAATGGGTACCGTATGAAGTCGTGCTACCGTCACGGAGCCGAGGTGGTTCACGTGCGGATTGACAGCCGAGGGCCACCGAAGCGAAGCCCTTTTTTTTCTTTATTTTTTATAGATATATAAGGATATAAAAGAAGCAAAAAATAAAGGAGGGAAGAGGGGGGGAAAGAAGGGAACAAGGGTTTCTCTGCAGAAACTGGGGGAAAGAAAAAGAAACGACGAGACAAGAAGGGAAGGGGGGGGGAGAAAGGTTATTTTGGCCCTTTGAGGGGAGAGGGGGGAGTGTGTTTCTCTTACCGGGACACACCAGGACTTCACTTGTTTACATACATACTGATGTTCCTGTCAGTGTCATGTTGAAGGTGAGATAGCTACTGTGTATCCGTATCTATAGAAAAACGTGTGCGAATATCCGTCTTCTCTCTTCGATTTTGCTTTCCCGAGACCCCCAAGGTGAGGAATGGCCCTTGTTCTGTAATTTCTCCTCCTCCTCCTCCTCTCCCACCTCTCCCACCATCGTCATCTTCTTCGTCTTCATCATCACAGGTTACACTCACATACCACCACCCACCCACCCACCCCTCCAATGATACACAGGAACCAGACTGTTCTAGAACGACGATGGCCATCATCGACGTGGCAAAGACGATGACGAGAAGAGGAAAGAAAGAAAGAAAGAATAGAATAAAAAGGTAGGGTGACGTTGCACTCATCCGAATCTATCGGGATACCATGCATACACATACATTATATGCATACCGTACATATAAAAGGAGAACCGTCGTCAGCTCGGCGTCGTAGCGAGCGCCTCACCCCAGCGCGTGGCGTGGTTCTCACTTTTCCATTTACTTTGCATCATCCTACATGCATCCTATATTGTTCCCCGCAGATTTCCAAAGTGTTTCCTCCCCTCCTGTTTAATCTACGGATATGCTCCGTATATGAATGAAACAAAGCACTATGGTTAATAGGAGAGTATCAGTAGATGATGACGATGATCATCTTATCTTTTGAGTAGTATCTACATACATACATACCACATACATATAGCGGCGACTACTCCCTTTTCCCGCCTTCTCTTCCCGGTCTTGGATGATGCCGGATGCGGGTTTTAAAGTTGGGATGAAAGAGAAGGCGACGTACATATGTATGTAAGTTGACGACGGGTCATTTATACGTACATACATACACGAAATCCCAAGCTTGGTTTACTTTGCGAGAAAAAAAAAAAGGATCGTCAAGACCAAAGTATATAGGAGTAAGTAAACCAGTAGAAGGGAGAGGAGGAAGAGAGTACATACGAAGGGGAAGAGAGAAAAGAGGAATGAGGAATTGAGATTCCAGTGAGAACCAGGGGGCAAGCAAAAAAAAGGCCCATCTGTTGTTGGCTCTGTGTGCAACAAGCGACAAGCCCAGCCCCGTGAAAGGATGGCGTCAATGTCTACGGATACCTCAGCAAGCAGGGCGTCATCATCTACTATGTATTATATGATTATATCCGTAGTCCCCTGATGATTCAGTATGCAAGTACATAGATAAGTAAGCTGATTTTTCTTTCTTCTTCTTCTCTTATTTCCTTCTTCGTCATCTCTCTTGATATCCTTTCCCCCTCAACTCAAAGCAAATTCACCACCATCACCACAACTTACACCTTATAAATAACAACAACATCACCATGTCACGCCCAACCTTTGTCGGCGCCATCGATCAAGGCACGACCAGCTCCCGATTCCTCATCTTCAACCGCCGAGGCGAAGTCGTAGCTCTCCACCAGCTCGAATTCGGCCAAATCTATCCCAAGCCAGGGTTCGAAAAGATTCCCCCCCTTCTCTCTTTGCTTCTCATAGAAAGTCAAACTCCTAAAACAAGGATACATATATATACTCAAAACTGTTTGGTCTTGTAATGTACATATAAAAACGAAAGATGGCACGAACACGACGCAGATGAACTCATCTCCTCCGTCGAAACTTGCATCGACGGCGCCGTAGCAAAGTTCGAAAACCAGGGTCACTCCCGCGATCAGATCGTCGCCATCGGCATCACCAACCAGCGAGAGACGACGGTGGTGTGGGACAAGTCGACGGGTAAAGCGCTACACAACGCCATCGTCTGGACCGACACCAGGACCCAGGACCTCGTCCGTAAGCTCAAAGGTCGCATCGGCGCCGGCGAGCTGATGGATCGTTGCGGCCTTCCGCTTTCGACTTACCCTTCTGTGGGGAAGCTTCTTTGGCTGTTGGATAACGTCCCGGCTGTGAGGGAGGCGTATGAGGACCGGTCGCTTGCCTTTGGTACCGTCGATGCTTGGTTGGCTTATCGTCTTAACGGAGGGCCGGCGAGGGACGTTCACGTAACGGATCCGTCCAACGCTTCGCGGACCATGTTCATGAACCTTCACACCCTAGACTACGATTCCGAACTCCTCGACTGGTTCCGCATCGATAGGCAGAAGATCGCCCTCCCCCGCATCGTCCGGTCTGCAGACGTGCAGGCGTACGGCTCCCTCGCCAACACCACCCTCAAGGGCGTGCCCATCACCGGCTGTCTGGGCGACCAGTCGGCCGCTCTGGTAGGACAAAAGGGCTTCACCCCGGGCCTGGCCAAGAACACGTACGGCACCGGCTGCTTCCTGCTGTACAACGTGGGCGAGAAGCCGGTCATCTCCAAGCACGGTCTGCTGACGACGGTGGCCTTTGACCTGGGCGAGGGCATGATCAACTACGCGCTGGAAGGGAGCATCGCCGTCGCCGGCTCGAGCGTCAAGTTCCTAGTCGACAACCTGGCCTTTATCGAGTCGAGCACGAGGCTGAGCGCGCTGGCCGAGACGGTGGAGGACAACGGGGGCTGCACCTTCGTCACCGCCTTCAGCGGCCTCTTCGCCCCTTACTGGATAGACGACGCCCGCGGCACCATCTTCGGCATCACCGCCTACACGCAAAAGGGCCACATCGCCAGGGCCACCCTCGAGGCGACCTGCTTCCAGACGAAGGCGATCCTCGGCGCCATGGAAAAGGACAGCGGTAAGGCGCTGACGGAGCTCGCCGTCGACGGCGGCATGTGCAACGCAGACCTCATCATGCAGACCCAGGCCGACCTCATCGGCATCCCCGTCAACCGGCCTGCGATGAGGGAGACGACCGCTCTCGGGGCCGCCATCGCCGCGGGATTGGCCGTGGGCGTGTGGGAGTCTGTGGACGATCTCCGGAATGTCAATACCGAGGGGAGGACGGTGTTCAGGCCGGCCATCAGTGCCGAGGAGGCGACGCGCCGATTTGACCGGTGGGAGAAGGCCGTACAGATGAGTCGTGGCTGGGCCGAGTGAAGGGGGGGTGCATGTGTATGTATGAATTTGGGATTGCCTTGTTGTGTGAGTAGTAGGATCATACATACACGTCTCCATGTAGTTTGTATGGATGGATGTAGCCTTTTTTGGATACGACGATGTTTGAGGCAGTAACAGGTATGTATGTATAGGAAGGGGGGGATCTTTTGTCTTGTAAGTTTATATTAGCTTTATCTCTTCCCCCGCCCGTCGTTTACACACATGTCTATCTACAAGTGCCGGAGAGGAGGAGGAGGAGGAGGAGGAGGAGGAGGAGGAGGAGGAGGAGGAGGAGGAGGATAGGCTACATAATAGGGTATCAGACTTCAGAACGGACAACTCCTTCGAGAGGAAAAGGGGGAAACAGGTGAGCTCTCAAGCACAAGATATGTAAGTACTACATACGGATACTATGTATGTAAATATGAACACTCAACAGAAGGACCTTTTTTCCCCTATCCCAAACCAACATTGAAGCCCTTTGCCTCTTCGGCCAACGTAAGTACATGAATATACATATGTACTAGGTATACATACGGATTCCTCCAAATCCAAAGGGTCCTTTTCATCAACAAAAACCCCGGCTATCGTCAGTTTATTATGTACATTGGACAGAGAGGAAACATCCGATCGGGTGTCATTTCCTCTTCACATCTTGCTTTTTTAAAAACCCCTTCGGCTATCGGGTTGTGGAAGACGAGAGAGGAGAGAAGAGGATCGATAGTGATCAGACGAGTTTCGCGGGGGAGAAGAAGCATACATACATATGTATGTATAGAATGAAATCAAGAAAGGAGGAGAAATTTCCCGAGATGGCGTCGGCTTTTTACCCATCTTGAGATACTAAAGTTGTTAACAAGAAGCTCTATAGCAGAGTAATGACATGTATGTATGTAGGTATGTATGTATGTATATAAACCCCCGTCAAGAAGAGGCTCTGGGTTATAGGTACCCGTCATTAACCTCTTCATACCTGGTTAAGGTTATCCCAGCGGCAAAGAAGAAGACAATAAAAGGGACAAAGAAGAAGAAGAAGAAGAAGAAGGGGGAATAAAAAGAAGACGCTAGATAGCGTTAGCCTTTTTCAACAACCTCGTAAACGTTAACAACAGGGGGGGAGAATAGGCAAGGAAGAGATCAAGAAGAGCCAAGATGCAGGTTGGCAAGCGAAGCATAGGATGATATGGGAGCAAGGCATAGCGCAGCAAAGGAAAGCAAAGCAAAGCATAGCATAGAGTAACTCCTCCTTCTCCTTCTCCTTATCCTTCTATTACTCTTCCTCCTCCTAGGTACTCACTCTCGATGATAGAGGATGGGAAAACGGATGCCTGATAGGCAATCATATTTCTTTCACCTCACTCTTTCATCCGTCTATTACAACTATGTATGTGATACTCATTCCATGAACTAAACCCCCATCTCTCTGTCTTTTTCTTCTTCTAATTCCTTTCTTTTGAATTTTAACATTTTTTTCTCTTTTCTCTTCATGTATCTTTAATTTAATCTATTAATTTTGACTTGTATTTGCCTCTGTTACTGTCTGTATCCGTAGAGACTTCTCCTCTTAACACGAGGTGGGAATAGAAAAAGGGGGGGGCAAGTCAAAGTGATTCTCAGTGGAGGATGAGGAGGAGGGGAAAAAGGGAAAAGGGAAAAGGGAAAGGGAAGAATGAAAAGCCGGGGGAGGGAAACAAGCCATCGAATCATCATCGTCGTCGTCACATCCACATCCACCATCTCGTCATCAGCATCATACCCTCCTTCTTCTTCTCCTTCTCCTTCCATCCATCTTGTCCTCATATCGAAAGAAAAGAACGTCATGGTGAAGAGATGTAAAAACTGAATAAGATCGAAGAGAGAAGAGAGAATAAAGAGATGCCGGCAGAAGACTTTAGCCATGACGAGGCTGGAGGAGGAGGAGGAAGAGGAGGAGGAGGAGATGAAGGCTCAAGCGGCGAAGAAACAGCCCTCAACGAAACGATGCCAGAAACAGGCCAGAAGCGAAAACGAATCAAATATCAAAAAACATCGTGAGTTTTTCATTTCCTTCTTCTTCTTCCTCCTCCTCCTCCTCCTCCTCTTCCTCTTCCTCTTCCTCCTCCTCCTCCTCCTCCTCTTCTTCCTCAAATTCAATCGCACAAGAAACTCATACATCAGAGGGGGAAAAGATGCGAACTCTGCAAAGCCCGCAAGGTGAAATGCGATAGGGCCGAACCGGCTTGCTCGTGGTGCGCACGCCATGGCAGGTCTTGCGTATACCTCGAGCGGCAGAAGCCGGGCAGTCGGATCGGGTTTACGCTCGAGCTGGAGTCCAAGGTGAATCGGGTGGATGCGCTGCTGCAGACGTTGTGGAGGAGGGTGGAGGATCATATTGCGCATGATCACCATTGTCATCAGATGGGTTCGCCTACTGTTGGTGGTCATCATCATCAGCAGCATCATCACAGCAGCAGCAGTCACAACAGCGGCAGTAACGATAACAGCAACAGCAACACCTCCTCGCAGGGTCAGGGGAGACGAGATGGCCGCTTCCCGCTTGTCGTTGCTACTACTGCTGCTGCTGCTGTTGATCCTTCCCCCCCTGCCTCGTCATCTTCTACTTCATCATCATCGTCATCATCATCATCGTCAACAGCTTCATCTTCTTCTTCTTCTTTGCTACAGCAACAACATCAACATCAACAACAAACCACAACGACAAACCCGACACCATCAACAACAACAGCCACAACGACGACAACTCCTACCACCCCCCTCCTATCTCACCCCCCCGACAACATCCCCCCCCACGACATCGTCTACACCCTCGTCGACCTCTACTTCAAACACTGCAACACCTGGTGTCCCGTCCTCGACCGCAAGTCCACCTTCGCCGCCCTCTTCGGCTCCACCTCCCTCAGCGAATCCGACCGGATCCTCCTCCACGCCATCGTAGCCACCACCCTCCGCTTCCTCAAGGATCCGAGGCTATCGCCCGAGATGCGAGCCCACTACCACGCGGTGAGCCGTCACGCCGTCGTCATGTACGCCATGGAAAACGTCACCGTCGCAAGCCTAAAGGCTCTCGTCATCCTCGCTCTCGACGAGCTCGGCACGTCGGAGGGTCCGCGCGGTTGGAACATGCTCGCTCTACTCGTTCAGAGCGTGCGTCATCTCGGTCTCTATCACGAGAGTCGCACCTATCTCAACACCAATACAAACAACCAGGGACCGAACTCGCCACCGAGGACCGTTCCCGATTCGTGGATCGACGACGAGGGCCGTCGTCGTCTCTGCTGGATGGTCTATCTCCTAGACCGGTACGCCACCGTGGCGACGACCACGCTCGACTTCATGCTCGACGACGGTCTCATGCGCCGTGTCCTGCCTTGCTCGTATGACCTCTTCTCGCGCAACGTCCCCGTCGAGACGTCCGGGGGAGCCGTCAGCAAGCCGGAGAACCTCGGGAGTTTCTCCTACCACTGCGATGTCCTCCGCATCCTAAGCCGAGTACACGTCTTTCTGCGGACGCAGCCACCCGTCGACGTAGTCCTATCTTCTGCGTCAGCTTCGTCATCATCATCTTCTTCGACTCCTTCATCGTCTTCACCGTTATCATCAACATCGTCAACGACACCCACGACGACAACAGCAACGGCAGTGCCATCATCAACCTCGGCATCCCCATCCACCACCACCACCACCACCACGACAACGACAACGACCGCCTGGCGCAACACCTACCGATCCCTCGACGCCGCCCTCGACGGCTGGCTCCAGAGCCTACCCAGCGAATACAGCCGGATCTCTGCCCTCTGCCACTCCGACCCCGCCAGCCGGGTAGCCAACTGGTTCGTCCTTCACAGCGCCTACGTCACCGCCGTCGTCCGCCTCCACTCGGCAGCAGCCTACCCGACGACCCGCACGCCGGCGCTGCCCTCCCCCTCCCACTACGCCATGCAGCGCTGCCTCTCGGCCGTGCAGAGCCTGCGAGACATAACGCAAGACGTCTACGACGCCAACGGCCTCGACCTCGTAGGCCCCCCCTTCGCCTTCGCCCTCTGGGTCGCCGCCAGGCTTCTCCTCGTCCACGCCGCCACCGTGGGCGGCGCGCCCGACGCCAAAGTCGACTTCTTCATCGACATGCTCGCCTGCGTAGGCGACCACTGGGAGGTAGCGAACCACTACGCCGGCGTCCTCTCCCGGGTCGTCGGCCGCGTCCGTCGAGGGGAGGCTACCTTCGGCGGCATGCGTAGGAGCGCCTACGACCTCGTCGGTCTCGCCGCCTCGACTCGTCGTTCCGGTCTTGAGGAGGCTACTTCGCGCGCCGTCTCCCCCGACGAACTCGACTGCGTAGACGTCTTTGACTTTTTCAACTATCCTCGTCCTTTTCCTTCGTCGTCTGACGCCGTCGGCCTCCTTCTCCCTCTGCCTGGTCTCTTGCTTCAGCGATCTGGTGGTGCTGGAGCAGGGTCGGTGAGCGCCGTTCCGGACCCGGATAGCGATTGGTTGGGGTATAGCTCGTCATTTGGATAGGACTTTTCTTTTTCTCTATATATATAGGTAGGGATTGACGTTGATAGGTTTCTTTTGCGCTCGTCGTGTGAATTGTGGAAAAGAGAAGGGGAGAAGAAAATGGTGAGTGGGAAGGGTGAGAGTAAGTAAGAGTAAGAGATCAAGGATATACATACATAGTATGTATAAGAGGGGAAGCAAGAAGATATAAGGGGGAAAAACCACAGGAACCAGCACTCTTTATATCTAGACGAAGGACTCGTTCGAAAACTAGGAAAACCTATCCCTCGGTTCTCCTTCGGCATCTCCTCACCGATCCAGCCTCAAAGAAGAGCGTATGTATGTACTACCTATAAGCCAACCTTGCTCCTTCTCGGGACGCGTCGGGGGGGAAGACGATGGCGAAGTGGCCCACGATATGGTCCTATTTCCGACTCTCCCTTTAACCCCCCCTTTTTCTATACTCCTATCTTCGAAGAGATAGTGGTATGACTCGACTATCTTGATCACCAGATACAATATTCGTGTAAAAAAGGGGGAATTAAAAATCGTCGATGGTGAAAGCTTCGTCAGGCTAGGTAGGGGCTTTCCTTGACGGTAGGGATGGATGGATGGGATCTTTGTCTTCTCAGGCTTCGGGGCTATCTAACAGCGTACATACATACATACATCATATAGAGTCTCTATGTGTGTGTATTTGGACACTTTGGGATATGAAGTTGGGAACTGGCTTTAAGTGCCTATCCATCAACTCTACTCTTGCAACGTCGTCATATACCATCACTGCATCAGTGATGCTGTGATAGCAGTGGAGTATATGCCATACTCTACGTGAGTAAGGTACGGTTAGAACCAAACAGAAACAGCATCACCCTCGCTCATCAAGAGCATCCATCATCACCCTTTCCATCCTCCTTCTCCCCTTTCCATCTTCTCTTCATAAACGACCGCAGAGCAGCTATCATATGTACATAATCGCAACATCGTCACGTCACATCGTCAACGTCAGAAGCAAACATAATTCTACAACACACGTCAACATCCATAGGTATATAGAAGTCAACATCGTCACTTCCTTCGTCCTTCAACACCCCCGTCCACAAGGAACCCACCCCAAGTCAGACTCAGCTTGCCTCCTCACCCGTAGAGAGTAGAGACACAAAGCCCCGAATCACGACTTCAGCCACAGCCATCACCACCACCCCTCGTCAGTCGTCGCTTTCCTTTAAAGTCCCCCGTCGCGGGCCATTCCCTCCCTTCAAATTCCGTCGTCAAGGTCTTCCTCCCCCAACTCGACAGGCCTCATCCGAGTCATCTCCAAACATCAACCCGCACCTACAAATTTGTACGACGTCATCTTGGGCGGCGCCGACGACGACGACGACGACGACGACGACGACGACGACGACGACGACGACATCATCTCATCTCTTGGCCGACGACGTCATCTTCATTCACGCCAATCTCCAAGCCAAGACATGCACAAACCTTCCTTCTCATCACCAATCTGTAGCCACTTGTCTCTTCTTCTCTTCTTTCTCTCTCTCTCACGTCACGTCCTGGCTACCACACACAGCAAGACTCGCACGGAACACCGCCTCGACAACTTCTCGCCGGGCGAATCCAACTTTCAGCTTCCCGCCGCGACACAATCCGCGCAACGCGAGTCGCGAGCCAGCCACTTTATGGTCCCGTCCATCGTACATGATGGGAAAAAAAAAAGAAAAGATAGAAATTCGCCGCCAAATGCGCACTTTGTCGTGGGTATCATGCAGCTGCCACGCCAACTTTCTCTTCAACCAGAGAACACGGCCACCGTTTTGTCTTCTCCTCAGTTAGGGCACTGCGCCTGCACGTGGCCGGACTGCTGGCACTTGTAGCAAATCTTCTCGCCACCGGCCGCCGACTCCTTGGGGCAGTCACGAGAGTAGTGACCCGACTCGCCGCAGTTGTAGCATTTCATGCCGTTAACGCATTCCCCTGCGCAGCCATCGTAAGTATAGTCACCAAAAAGGGGAACTTAGGGGGGAAGCTGCATCTTACGCGACATGTGGCCATAGCCACCGCAAGAGTAGCAAGTCTTGCCAGAGCCGCCGCCGCCGCCTCCAAAAGCGCCGCCGCCGTACGAAGACTTGGGGCAGTTGCGTGCAATGTGTCCCATCTCGCCACACTGCGCTGGTCAGCCGACGCCTCGAGCCGCGTTTCTTGCACCTCGTACCTTGTAGCATTCAGTGGACTGAGCCCCGGCGCCGGGCGCGCCACCTACACCACCCATGGGGCAGTCACGAGAGATGTGACCGGGCTGGCCGCACTTGTAGCAGGACTTGTTGTCCTTCATCGGCTCAGGGCAATCTCGGCCTGGGAGAGGTTAGTCGAGATTCGACAGTCGGACGGAGACGGGTACTGACTAAGATGGCCCTCGCCTGCGGGCAAGTTAACAAGCTATCAACGACGAGGAGTAAGGAGGGGTGTTTAAATGCAACATACCGCCACAGTTGTAGCTGTGTGCCGCGTTAGCAGATGTTCGGAGAGGAGGGTACATTCGACGCACCATTTGGCAGGGCCTTTGTTTGGGCATTCACGAGCCTGTGCTGCGTAAGACAACTCGAGCGGCAGAACAGTTCCTATAGTCGACATACCTGATGGCCAGTGGAGCCGCCTGGCAGACAATGCTCGTCAGCAATCGACGCTCGAGAGGGTCAATGCAGGGGCACTCACAGGAGTAGCAGGCGCCGCGCGAGTAATCCATTTTCTGCTGCACAACTTGGAGGAGAGGGGTGAAAGTGCTGAAAGCTGTGAGAGACATCGTCAGCGCCAAGTCATTGTCGTAAGATATACTCAGTGAGGTGAGCGCACGGGAGCGTCGTAGCGAGAGACGAATCGGTGATGATGTCTTGCCGACGACAACTTTGACTCTGGTCAAAGATGAGAGCATCGAGATGACTGGCACCTTACAACTTTGACCCAAAGCTGAACGGCAGCTTTCTGGTAGTATGTATGAGAGGGAAGAGGAAGACTTTCGTGGTGCGAGGTCAGAATGGAAGAGCGGGTTTGGGGAAGAATTTTTTTTCGTTCCGACTGCAGCAGCGCAGATAGCAGCGGTCACCACGCGTTTTTTTTTCTTCTCTTTCTTCCCCAGCAGCGACTTGCTAGGCTGGGATTTGGGGGGAGGTTTGTGTGTAGTAAGCGAGATTGTGAAGCGGGGCGAGTCACTTCCAGTATACTCAGTTCCAGCGGCGCTGTAGCGGCGAATGCGATGTAGAGGAAGGGTATCCCGGAAATTCCCTGGGGAAAATCCAACGGCGCTGGGAACGAGTAGGGGGGAGGGGAGAGGGGGGTGGAGGGTGGAGGGTGAAAATCTTTTTTTGCAGGGTAGGAAAAGGACGAGACATAAGGAAACACTGCGCTGAGACAAGAAGGAAAGCGAAGAAGAAAGACTTCGAGAGAAAATGTTACTCACTCTTGTTAATGCGGCGCGTGCGATGGGCGATGAGAACAGGCGAACAGGTGGGTGTCGATGAACTCTGGGGACGAGGTGAAGAGGCAGACAGGAAAATTCGTTGCGTCGAAGCGGCGCAGGGCAAGAAGGTCAGGGCAGCTCGCACCGCCGTTGCTTATTTACAGGCGGCGGGCCCTAGCAGCGAGCCGTCAAAGTGGCGTTACCGGCTTAGTAAGGAGGGCAGTATGAGATGTGACGCGCTGGCACGGCCTGTCGTCTGGTTGAGAAGCAAACGTTCGAAGAGTATACGGATAGTGAAGGCGGGAAAGAAGGAGTGAGAAGAAGATATAGATTACGCGGCTTTCCTTGCGAGCTAGAGAAGTAGACATTAGCTCAGAAAATATCGTACAAAAGACGAATGGTGATGGCAATATCAAACAGAACTACGGAGTACCCCGACTTCTGTTCAACCTCTCCACACTGTACCCCCAACGCCACTTGCGGGCAGCCCACAATCCTTCACTTCTCCCTCTTCTCAACCCTGCGCGCGCCGAATCCTGGCACGTCACAAAAACGACGTCGCGTTGATCACGTGCACGGCGTCATTCAGTCGCATTTCGCATCTGTGCGATCGCGTCTTCGTCTGATCGGCTGCCATGGAGGCGCCGGCTGCTAATGGAGACGTCCGTCAGGCTCTTCATGCCGCGCTGGACCAGATGTGCGACCAACTTGGCCGTGAGCTTGTGGCTGGTGAGTGCTCGGGAGCCCCTTGTGTGAAATAGCCTGCGCGGCTGATATCGCATAGAGCGGGAGACGAACAGCCGTTTCCTCCACCAGCTGCTGCAAATGGTGAAGAATGGCGAGCCTATCGAGCCCGTGCTGCAACAGCATTTATGTCCCGAGGCAGAACCGATCGATACTCCCTACAACCAAGTGGCTACCCTGAAAAGCGACCTCTCCGACCTCCGTCGCAGGTTCAATGCTCTCTCGGCAAACTTCAATACCGCCAAAGAGGCATTGCAACAGAGAACCATATCCCGCGACAAATGGATACGGCATGCATCCAACCTCGAAAAGGTCATCACAGATGCTGAGAAGAAGCATGGAATCAAAATCATCCTTGCAAAAAGTCGCACTCCAGTAGCAGTCGCTGCCGCCGCTACACCCAAGCAATACAGTCCGGCTCCGGGGACGCCGCCCCCCGACGCGCGAGATGCCAACAACGAGCAGCGCTCAGCCGTGAGCGTACCGTTGGAATCCACTCAGGGTAGTTCGGACGAGGATCAACAGTTGCCCCCCCTGCCTACCCATCAACCTAGCGACTCCGTACCTAAACAACCAGCATCAGAACCTTCATCCGATATACCTGTAGTCATATCAGAGCGAAGCGTTCGGAAGAGAGGACGGAACGGCTCAGCCCCAGCTGCGGTCAAGCCTCGAGTGAAGATGGAACCGTCTGAGAATTCCAGTCCACTCTCCGCGATACGCTCCGTGGCGCGCCCCGATTCCGATACGCAACAGAGTCTCGATCTGGGAGATATTGCAAAGAAGATTGAAACACCGCGAAAGAGAAAGAGAATGGCAGAATTCGATTCGGGATACGTTAGCATCGCCTCAGATCCTTTTGTGCCATCTGTGACGCGTTCTACCGCAGCCTCTACGCCGAGTGAGCCGCCGCGACGAGCGACGAATAATCGCAAGGAGTCCGTCTTGACGCCCTTGAGTGTCAATGTCAGGACACAGAAGTCGGGCACGAGCGACTCCAAGGTGCGTCAGCTCAAGAGAGGAATAGCCCACGCTATATCCGTCCTGGCAGAAGACGGAGACTCTTACGGAGCTCATCCGCACCCCTCAAGGGATCAGGATGCCGCTTCCACTACTCCTTTAGCCACTGGCCGGCTGAGCACGCTTCTGAACAGCCCGTCGACTGCTCCAGATGACACTGTTCTCAGTCGCTCAGCTGACCCACGGTCCTTGCCGATCCCCCAACGTCGCGAGCTCCCGTTCGAGAGAAATTCCAATGCCCTGCCTCCGAAGCCGTCGCGCCCGAAGAAAGAGCGGACGGAGCCATCGCCAGACGTGGCTTCGACCCGTGAGCGTCCAGCGCGCCATAGCACAGCATCGTCGCTGCGGAACAAATCCCTGTCCGAGCTGCGGCTGGAGGACTTCAAAATCAACCCGCAAGCCAACGACGGCCACGACTACGCCTTCACCGAGGTCGTCAGGGACAAGGCCGAGAGGTCCTGCCTCCCCGGCTGCACAGACATGCACTGCTGCGGGAAGCAATTCGCGGCCCTGGCCCGCTCGCAGCGGCCGAACGCGCCGCTCACGCCGGCGCAGCGGATGGAAGAGCAGAAGCTTCTCGAGGATTACCTCGGCGACGACGCCTACCGGCTCGCCTCCATGAGCGGTCCCGAGAGGGTCGAGCTCTGGGTGGAGGCCAAGGCGCAGGAGCTGGCTAACAAGTACGGCAAGCATCGGCATCGCTTCTCCCGCATGCGGTCGCCGCCGGGCTTCTGGAACGCAGACTTCCCCAGCACGCAGGAGCTCGAGCTCGATCGCGTCGAGGCCGCGAAGAGGGAGCGGTTGGCTGTCGCTGAGCGCCATCGGGAGGCGACGAGGCCTGGTGGCAGGTGGTTGTTCAGAGATGAGTGAGGGTTGGTCTTTGCCTATGCATCACCCAGCGCTGAAGAATTTTTTGTGTTGATACCGATTGATGATGTACGGCTATTGGCGCTGGCCATGATGAAACACGCGGTCAGCTTGTTCGTCTGGCAAGAGAAGGGGTGAGAATCACAGGCCAACAGAGCCATGGTCGTGAGGTTTCAAAAAGCGTATATGTATATCAATCACCTAGTCTACGAAGCTCGCTACACCAGATGGCTTCAGCTATTCTATCATGTAAATATCCTGTCCTTTTTTTTCTTTTTCTTGCCGACGTAACCTTGATCTCGACCTACGCCGCTTCACGGATAGGCAGCTCCTTTTCCCCAGTCTTGGGCGGCTCCTTGCCAGGGTACCGCGAGCCTTTGTCCTTGACCTTCTTCTCCTTCTTAGGCGGCGGCGGGTACGCCTTGAGAGCAATGTCCTGCCACTCCTTGGAGTCCTTGTACGCAGCCTGGATAGGGGCGAGAAGGACGTTGAGCGCCTTTGCCGCAGCGGGCTTGAGCAGCTGAGGCGTCAACTGTACAAGAGAAGAAAAGTCGTCAGATACGCGGACATCAAGATGGGTTCAAAAGACAATCAGTAGCCTTACCACGTCGTTTACATAGTCTCGACGCATGTCTGCGATGTCGGTGTAGACCAGAGGCTCTAGGCCGTCGCGTTCACGATCGACGACGAACTCTCGCTTGCCTCGGAGGGCGGCGGCGGGGAGGAGAACGAATTCGACGAAGGCGAGGACGCCGTTTTCCTCGACGATCTTGGGCGCCGCCACCGCCTTTTTGATCTTTTTCGTCACGACTTCGGGGGGATCGAGGAGGTCGATTTTACTATCTTTTTGCGTTGCGACGGGATATCAGCGAATTGCAAAAAGATTCGTCATCTGAGGCTTACCTTGGTCACTTGAGCTCATTTTCCCGCCTTGCAGTCCAGGGACCATGGGATTGAGGATGTGAGCGCGCTGGGGTTGCCATCAGCGACGAGAACGATGAAAACACGGAACAAGAACTTTCGGAAAAGGCAGCTCTTCTACCTCTCTGTAACCGAGCTTGGGAAGCCATTCCTTAGCTGCGACGAATAGCTTGCGCTGGTCGAGGCCTTGGCAAAGGAGGCAAGGTGAGTAAAAAGCAGAGCGCTCAGCAGGTACGGAAGAGGGATGCAGGAGAAGGTGAAAGGCCCACCTCCGAATTGGGCATCGACGTCGAGATACTGCTCGTCAAGCACTTGAAGAATCGGGTAGAGGAGGCCGCTGAGCGGAGCGTTATCCGTCTGCTTGACGACCTCTGCACCGGCACGCTTGGCGTCGTGCTCGGAGATGAGAGACGAGAGCTTATAAACGTCCATGATGTACTCTGGACTCTTCTGATAATCACTTCCCTGTACGAATCGTAGACGAGCGGTCGAAACGCCGACGGCCTCGAGTATGGCCCGTATCACCAGACGATAGTAGTCGACGCGGTGGGCGACGAGTTCGATGGGCGCCTTGAGATTGTCGAGGAAGCCGTGGATGTCGGCTAGGAGGACGATGACGTCGCAGCCTGCGGCGAGCAGTTGCGCGATCTTGATGGCTGGCACGAAGTAACCGCAATGCGGCCTGCCCGTTGTAGCCGTCCCTGGGGATAGGAAGAAAAAGGCAGGGTTAAAAACGATGAGGAAATTTGAGCCACCGCCGGCTTCAGCAAGGCCAGTTTTTTCTCTCCCTTTCTCTTTGACCCCTTCATTTCGTCTTCTTCTACCTCCTGCTAGCTTTGCGCGCGCCACTCACCCCAGTAGATCTTGGGGTTGCGGCCCTCGTTGAGGATCTTCTCGATGATATCGGGGTTGAGGACCTCGGCCAGGTTCTCGCGGATGAGACTGAGCCTCTCGGCGGGAGTCATGGCGGCCATTTCTTCGGCTCGGAAGATTCAATTGTGAGGACAGGCGAGAGGACCTTGTAAAGAGGTGCTGTGACGGCCAAGCCAAGGGCCTGCTGCTGCGTGGTGTTTACTGACGATGCAGCTCTTGGTCGTTGTGAGGCCACTAGAATTGAGATTCACGTGCAAGGGCTGAATTGGATGGTGTAAAAGCGTTGTGTTATTAGTAGTATATCGATGGTTAATCGTACAACGCCTCTTCATCGTCGACCTCACTTCTTCTACGACAAGTTTTCTCTAAACAAGATTATTATCTGAGAAGGACGCTACAGTCCGATTTTGACTATTGACTCGAAAAATGCCTTGAAACCTTTTTACACTGGGCACTGGGAATATGTTTCTTCTCCCAGCACAGGCCAAATGCCATCTTCGGACACGACGCCGCCGATGAAGGTCAAGCAGTCAGACCTGCCGCTGTTCTCAAACTCAGACGCTACATGGAGCCAGCTAGTGATTCCTTCTCATTGATCGCAGCTCACAAAGGCTGAGTTTCTTTACTGGGCCTTCCACCGTGCCTTCGCCATGTCACTAGTGGCGGTTTGATATGCAGCCGTCGATTCCACAATGACATGGATAAAGGGTTTGATTCTACATACGAGCCGGCTAGACATGTTGTTCAATAACAAGTGAGTTTTCTCTGATACCTACGCGGCTCCGGTAATACCTAGAATGTGCGTACCATTCGCTTGACTGCCTCTGATCTCGATTTCAAGTTCAGTCGATCGAGTGATGTCCGGCTTTATCTAGAATTACATTGAGAATTGACAGCAATTCAGGTACTATAGAGTATAGGGCGGTGCATTTGCAGAAGTACGAATACCGGTTCCGTCTGCCTAGCCATGTAAGTAAGCCCGTGTTCTGCCGCATTGCCTGTGAATGATATCCCGGCTGAGAAGAACGGCCCGGACCAATGGACAAGGGCAAAAATCCGCCCCGGAAACTGCGCTTTCCGAGAATGGCCTGGAAACTAATCTGGTGTTCTAAGCCGCGCGTATCGCGGCTGTTTGCAAGGTGCCACTCGTTTGTTGCAGGAGATCTACAACAGAGCAACCTATCACACATCTTTGGTTAGAACGTAAGGGATAATTCAAGAAGCTACTAGGTCTAAACCGTCTAGTCGTATGTTTACTGAGAGCTGCAGATACCTGTGGCCCACGATGGGGCTATGCTGGCAACGCTCCGGTGGCAACTACCCTCCATGGTTCAGGCGAGTGCAGCACACGATGACGGCTCTGGAGGGTATCATCAGCGGTTAGGCGTGCAGGCCTTGGGACCGCACCGGCCGCATGTCGTCATCACGACCAGTAGCACATGAGTTTCTCTCGGGCCAGAGAAAGGAAAAGGTAAGGATAGACAGGTAGCATAAGATCGAAATTGAGGGAGCGTTTATCAAACTTCGTTACCTCGCACCCAGACTTTGCAAAATCAGTCATGGCAGAAGCAAAAGTCAGTCTCGGGCTGGACTCCAAAGAGCTCGCAAGCTTTTACGACAGCAACAGTAGCTTCCATGTCGAAGGCGGAAAGCTGCTGCTGAAAATGATGGGCGTCTCTCCGGGCTGGACCGTCTACGACATCGGCAGCGGAACGGGCCTCCTCGCGTCTCACGTTGCCGAGCTTGTCGGACCGAAGGGACGCGTCGTCGGCATCGAGCCTCTCCGAAACAGGGTCGACATCGCTCAGAGCAGAGCAAAGCACAATCTCTCGTTTGAGGTGGGAGACGCTCAAGATCTCTCGAGGATATCAGATGATAGCGTCGATGGCGTTTATCTAAACTCGGTAATCCACTGGGTTCCGGACCAATTACAAGCCATCAAGGAAGCTCACCGCGTCCTGAAGCCCGGAGGTCGGCTCGGCATCGCTACCGCGTCAGCGGATCACCCCCAGCCGCCTGGTATAATCAGGGCACGTGTGCTGTCGAGGGAGCGTTATAGAGGCTACTCTAGGCCTGTCAAAGACCGTCCGAACCCCACGGAAGGTGAGCTCCGGGACCTCATGGCCAGCGCCGGGTTTCAAAGGATAGAGATTGTGATGCACAAGAGCTCTGTGGAGACAAGAGATGAAAAAGCCTTGGTTGATTTTTGCGAGGCATACTCTTTCGGCAATTATCTCGGTCACATCCCCAAAGACATCCAGTCGGATGTGAGGGACGAGATTGAGCTGGAGTTTGGTCAGTGGCGCACGGAGGAGGGGACGGTTCGGATGGACAACATGCTGCGCATGATTGCCGTGGCTGTGAAGACTTGACGATTGTATTTGATTGTGAGGATTGATATCGTGATGGACAGAGTTTGCCTTCAAGGGAACTATGAACTAAGCTCACGTTGGAGAGGATGTCGTACAGCTTGTCAGGCCAGAGGAGGTCAATATCGAAAGGATGCTACACAACTGGACTTGATGAAGCAGTATGAGAAATCTCCGCTCAGGCGTTGATAGTCTTGCTCTCGCATAGTATCGGTATCGGCGGCATTGAGGATATACGGCTCCTTGTATACAGTCTTTGAAGCACAACGTCGTCAGATAGACTTCTGTCGGTCAGTGTCAGCCTGTCAGGCGAGGTCGTGACTTTTCACCGGCCTTTATCCGCCTCGGAGATATTCTTGAAGCCTGTAGGATCCATGCCGAGTTGTGTGCCGGTAGACAGGAGTACTTGATCGCCAAGTATCAATCTATCGGCCGCATTACATCAGCACATTCAATCTAGCCCTATTGACTCTTGTGATGCAGGCCTTCCCGGTCCTACCACCCACCGAAACTGCGTTTGCATCTGCGTAAGAGGGCGGCATCGTCCGCTCCCGGTAGTACTAAAAGGGCTTAGCGGGCTACTTTCTACTGAGGTCAGGGGCGGCTACTTACTACTCGTACTTCCTCACCCCAGAGTACTAAGCCAGGCGCGGACAGAAATTTTACCCTTCTCTCGTCGCTCCCCAGTCGCTGACGTTTCTCCTCTCTTCCTCCTCATCCTTTCCCAAGCTCTCCTACTCGGCCTCATCCGCGGGGCTTCGTCCGACCTCTGCGCGTGCTCGTCTTTGGAGCCCGCCGCGTCCTCGTCGCGACCGGGTGAGGCCTGCTGCGCACCGCTGCTGCAGCACCCTGCCGAATAAGGGGAAAAAAAGAAAGAAAGAGAAAGACCCAAACGGTAGATGCTACGGTCGCCTTCTTCACCATCGCGACTCCCTGCTCCTCGCATCACCACCCCAGGCCGGCAGGTTGAGGTCAACCATCTGCCGGCTGGGCAGCTCTCGCAGCTTCAACCATGAGCGGAGGCCCCGGCGGAGGCCCCGGCGGAGGCCCGCGCCCGCGGAGGCAGCCTCAGTATATACCGCAGTATTCCCATCAGGGCCATCACCATCATCATCCGCAGATGGGGCCCATGTATCCAAACTACCTACCGTACGGACCTCATGGCTACTACGGCGTGCCGCCTCATCAGTTCCAGAATGGCGGTATGCCCTCGCCAGCCTACCACATGGCCTATCAGGGCTACGGCAGGACGTCCCAATACGTCCCCATGGTCGGCGTCAGCGTACCTCCCAGCTATCCTTCTCGGCCGTCACAGCAGTCGCCTAGCCTGTCGACCTCCTATCAGCCTCCGCCGGCACCAGCATCCATCCCGCCCCAGACTCCTTCCTCGACGCACTCTTCACAGATGATTCATCCTCCTACTCCGCCTACGCCGCAGACCGTCGACTACCTTTCATCTGCTCAGCTGGAAAGCCCGCTGGAGCAGCGCGAGCCTTTCTGCCCACCCGTAAGTCGATTCTGGTCGTTCGGAAGAGAAAAGAAAAACAACCTCACTTCAGCCGTGACGCTGACGAGCCTCGATTCCCTTAGCTTCCTTGGTATTCATGTCCCGAACCCAATTTTCCCTCCAGAACGCCTCGATCGAAGCGTCGGAGAAAACCACTCACGGCCGACGGCATCACCGTCTCTCTACCGCTCGAGCAACATGGTTCGCTCACAGAACATGGCTCAAACGAGCCATCTAGCGTTTCCCGATCGTCCGAGACCTCCCCCAATGACCCAGCCAAGACGGGTCCACCCACGCCCCAAGTCGACCTCCCTCGGCCATCGGGCGCGACGGTGGCCGATACCGTTCCCACGACCGCGGATCGACCAGCCGCTCCGGCTCTTCCTCTCCCTGCCGTACCGAGGCCTTTATCCAAGCCATCCAGCGCAGACAAGGCGATTGACGCGAAGAAACAGGCTGCCGATACAAGCAGGGACTCTGCTTCCGAAGACCCGGGCTCCTCTGCCGCTACCATCGACACACCTGACTCTGGTGCCGCCGCCAGCCCTGCCGTCAGTCCTCCGCCGCTCAGGCCGGCTCCCACCAGCTGGGCCAACCTCTTCTCAAAACCCTCCGTCAAAGAACCTTCTCATGTGGCTGTGCCAAACGGATCCAACCCTATCAATGGCTCCGCATTGTCCAACGCTACCGCGCATGTCCCCGGTGGAAACTTTCCCAAGCCAAACGCAAACTTACTCGCCGAAGCGATTCGGGCATATCGTGTGGGAGGCATCGACAGCGTTTCGTTTCTTGAGCCGCGAGGACTCATTAATACTGGAAACATGTGCTACATGAACTCGGTATGCCACTGATGAGCTCGCGCATCTGGTCGAAATTGATTAGCTGACGTGTGTTCTTTCTTTCATCTCAGGTCCTGCAGGTGCTTATTTACTGCACTCCCTTCCATGACTTCTTGGACCAGGTCAGCAAGAGGGCAGCCCACAGCTTCAAGAGCGAGACTCCGCTCATCGACGCCATGTTCGTTCATCAGCCTGCGTGGCAAGCGTGCGGTGGTTGACCTTGTACAGGATCATGTTCGTGCACGAGTATAAAGTGCTTGCTTCGGCGCCGAACACCAACTTGTTGCGCCGCAAGCTCAAGAGCGAGGACCTCGAGAAGTACGGCGAGCCTTTCACGCCAGAGTTTGTCTACGAAGCGATTAGACAGCTCCCGCGGTTCGCAAGCATGAGAGTACGTACCGCAGTCAAAGAGGCGGCCAGGAGTCACGTTAACACATCTCTAGCGCGGTCACCAACAGGACGCCGAAGAGTTTCTTGGCTTCCTACTTCAGTCGCTTGATGACGAATGCACCAAGGTGCTGAGCAACTTGTCCTCGGCCGACTTGGACACGTCTCCGGTCGACGTGAACGCCAGCCAGAGCTCGGCCGCGAACCCAGCAGGCGACTGGCTCGAGGTCGGTCGCAAGCAGCGTGCAGCTGTCACGCGTTCGTCCGGCTCCAACTCGTCCTCCCCCGTCTCCAAGATTTTTGGCGGGCTGCTTCGGTCTGAGTTTCGCGTGCCTGGTCTTAAGGATTCCATCACCACCGAGCCTTATCAGCCGCTCCAGCTCGATATCGGTTCTCCGGACGTGCGCAACGTGATCGACGCCTTGCGTGGTTTGACCCGGCCGGAGCGTCTCCAGGGAGACTTTAATTCTCCCCGGGGCAAGGACGTGACGGCTACGAAGCAAGTGTTCATCGAGTCGCTGCCCCCGGTGCTTATCCTTCATTTGAAGCGCTTTCAGTTCGACGCCGAGGGACATGGCACCATCAAGATTTGGAAGAAAGTTGGCTATCCGCTGGAGCTGGAGATTCCGCGCGAGGCCGTGTCGAGGCAGAAGCGGCTCGACGGTGCAATGCCCAAGTATAGATTGATCAGCGTTGTATACCACCACGGAAAGAACGCGAGCGGCGGCCACTACACCGTCGACGTGCGCCGACAGGATGGTTTGGAGTGGATTCGCATGGATGACACGGTCATACGCCGCGTACGGAGTGAAGATGTGGCCGAAGGCGGTTCCGAAGAGACTCACAAGAACGGCCGCACGGACAATGGCGGCTCGGGCGCGTCGGCCAACCGATTCGGCGCTATCAACGACGAAGGTGCCGCCGACGACAACGGATGGAAGCAGGTCACAGCTTCGACCGGCAAGCGGTGGAGCAGCATCGTGAACGGCACCTCTGGAAACGGAAGCACGGAGGAGAAGCAGCAGCAGGTCAAGGAGAGCATCAAGGACAACAAAGTCGCCTATCTGCTATTTTATCAACGCATGTGAGGAGGTCGAAAAGGACGGGAGGACGTCGAGAGGGATAGCTTCGGACTGACTGTGAACGTTACACGGGCAAAGTAGTCCGGAGAGGCAATCGAGAGAGCAGAGATGGTATTGGGATCTTGCGAGGCTTATGGAGAGATGGAGATTTGCGAGATCATGTCTGCCATTACGGTACAGTCGAGAGCGAGGACCCGGGGGGGCGAAGCGGGGAGTTTCAAAAAGGCCATGAGCAATGAGACGACCGGGATATGTTCCCGTTATCTACATCCTGTCTCGAACGGTCTTCGTTTCTCAGCTAGGTGTGTGGATTCAGTGAGAGACGGGCGCCGTAACTGGGGCGGGCAAGTGTGGACAGGGCGGGAGGCCTATTGCTCCTGGCAAAGCTCTTTAGGGCTTCGTCGCGAACGGCAGGATACGAGACGGCGGTGCATTCGCTGCCCCGTAGGTTCCCTGCCAGGGGCCAGGCGAGCTGCTGCACGATGTACGAATACCATTATAATGAGAGAGCGTCACAATAATACGGACATTTGCCTTGGTATGGGAAGTAGAGGATAGGTCATACGGTGTACAGGATGATGAGGAAGAAGGAAGCCAGGCAAGATGTGGCTGATCCTTTCCACCACGGGACAGAAGGTTCAACGCTTCTTAGAGACGTGCAAGGCGTCAAACGCGTCTTTTTCAGCGAGCTCCGCTTCGACTTCTTCGACAAGGGGGCGGAGGTATGGTAGGTCCTAGTAAATACAACGTTTAGCGGATGTCCTGACAAGAAGGGGAATGTTGAGCATCTTCTGGGACAGGTTGTTCTCGGCTACCTCTTCGGGTTTGGTCCACTGTTCGCGCGGGAGGAGCTTGTGCTGGTAGCTTAATTGCGTAGAGCGGCGAATGCGAAAGACGCGATCGTAGGCCTCTTTGGGGGTCAATCGCTTGAGGGCGATTTGAACAGCCTCACGCTCTTCCTCGAGAAGGTCGTCGTATCTATATTTGTTTGTCTCCGTGTCAGTTTTGGAGAATAGGGGCGAGAACGATGGTAGTTGGCTTTTTTTTTTGGGGGGGGGGGGGGGATATGCGTGCGTACTTGAGGCCGAGCTTGCGGTAGCCGGCGGCGTCGGCGTACCAATTGGCGATGGGCATGACCATCTTGTGCAGCCAGGGCCGGCGCAGGATGAAGGGCGCGATGGAGTAGGCGCTCATGGTGGGCGATGGATGAGCTTCGTCGTCGCTGGTGAGGATAGAAGTCGTAGCCTCGTAGGTATCCGTAGTTCGTTCGTCGTTATCAAGTTAGCTGCGCCGTTATTGGCTATGAAGGCGTCACGTGTCAAGGCAGGTTACCAGTCACCTGACTGATCCGCCCTGCCAAGACTTTAATCTGCGGTTTCTGCACCGAAGCCGGCTGCTGCCAGATTACTCAGCTGCCGCCCCGCGGCGGGACGGATGCATCCGCTATAATCGGGCAGCCCCTCACGGCGTCTCTTCGGCAAGCTTCCCAGCTGTCATTCCTCGGCGGCAACCCATTTGCTTTCCCCTCCTCGTCGTTTGCCAAACAAGCCGTTCTCCCTTTCATTTCCACTCGACCGAGCTCTCAGCATCCGATCTGCCAACTGCCCGACTCTTTCTTCCTCGAGCCAATGGCCGGTAGCATTCGCTAAGTTAACTGCGGCGTGGGACCGCCGATTTCCCCCGCAGTGGCCGTCCGTCAACGCTTCACCCCCTCTCTCCCCTCTGAGATTCGCCGCATCTCTCTATCTTTCCCTATTTCTCAACCATCATCGATATATCGCCTAGCTGTGGCGCGCTTGGGAGGGGTCTGTTGTGATGTCTCACGACGAATCCTCCCAGGCACGCCGGGTCTTCCCCTCGCCCACCGACGACGACGACGACGATGCATCAGCTCCTTATCCTCGACGAGCCGTTGGCGGGTCCGATCCCAGGGTCCCCGAGAGGAACCCCACGATTCTGCAGCGCTGGGCCGTCCGGGCCTCGGAGTCGCAGTTCAACGCCTTGGCCGGTGCGCTTGGCGGCTTCACCTCGGGCATCGTCACATGCCCACTCGACGTCATCAAGACTAAGCTACAGGCGCAGGGCACCTACAGGCTGGTTGACGACGGCCGTCACGTCGGCCACCCGAAAATGTACAACGGCCTGGTGGGCACGGCCAAGGTCATATGGCGCCAGGAGGGCGTCCGCGGCATGTATCGCGGGCTGGGGCCCATCATCCTCGGCTACCTGCCGACCTGGGCCGTGTGGTTCACCATCTACAATAAGAGCAAGGTCTGGATGGCGCGGCATTCGGGTGAGTTTTCTCATTTTCATTCTCGTCCCTTTGTTTTTTCCCTCCTGGTCCTCTGTCTGACGCTGACGTTTCTTTGGGCGGAGCAGAAAACAGGCACATGGTGAGCTTTTGTTCCTCCATCATAGCCGGGGCGAGCAGCACCATCGTCACGAATCCCATCTGGGTTATCAAGACCAGACTCATGTCGCAAAGCCACATGCCCGAGGCTGACCACCACTTGGACACTTTGTATCCGAAAGCGCGCAACACTGCACGACAGTCGCTGTATTCGTGGCACTACCGGTCGACGATGGACGCGGCGAAGAAGATGTACATGTCCGAGGGTCTCGCCTCCTTTTACTCGGGCCTCACGCCAGCGCTTCTCGGTCTAACGCATGTGGCAGTTCAGTTCCCGACGTACGAGTTTCTCAAGACCAGTTTCACCGGTCAGGGCATGGGCGCGGTGCCGGCCCAGGGCGAAAGTGCGCATTGGCTGGGCATCCTATCGGCGTCGATCCTGTCCAAGATCCTGGCCAGCAGCGCCACGTATCCGCACGAGGTCATACGCACGCGACTGCAGACGCAGCGGCGGCCGCTGGTGGGGGAGCACTACCTTCAAGGGCTGGGAGTGTCGACCCCAGCATCCGGCCCCGGCAGGGAGGGACCCAAGTACCGGGGCATCGTCATGACGTTCCGGACAATCTTGCGAGAGGAAGGTTGGCGCGCTTTCTACGCCGGCCTCGGGACCAACATGATGCGGGCGGTGCCGGCGGCGACGGTTACGATGCTGACGTATGAGTACATGATGCGACAGCTGAATAGCGCAAAGGCGGAGGGAAGGCGCTTGATGGGAGAGGCATGATGGATGGAAAAGCATATGGAGCTTTTGATACCCGGGTTGAATGGCGGTAGAGATGTGTAGGTAACCCTCAGTGCATAGACGACTTTGAGGACCTGCGGCGACACGAATCAGGTGTTGCATGCGCTTTTGTCTTGTTTCCTTTTCTTTTCTTTGTCCCTCCTGATCTATCTGTCGTCTCCTATTTCCTGTCCTTTACATCTTTTACGGTTGAGCCTTGAAAAGGAGAAGAAGTTGGAGAAGAAGCGAGCCGGCGATAGAGGCTGGCTCGATGATATAGAGAATTTGATCTGGTGAAGTGAGGCTTGAGGTTTGAAGAGTATTTCTATTAGGGGCTACGCTTCGACTGGATCATCCGTCTAAACGTGAGTGTATGCTATGGCGGGATGGGAAGAGAAGGGAACGTACGGACTGGCTTCGTGCGCTGTGGATGGACATGCGGACGTAGACGAATAGGAGGCTTGCCATGGTGAAGGCTGCGATGGGGGCAGTGAATCTCTGAGAGGGAGATAGGTTAGTTGGATAGCTTGGTTTGGAGGAAGGGACATACATGCCCGAGGATCCATTGGTGAGATATGGAGGATGATGATGTTGTGAAGTCTTGTTGGTGATGAGTTGGTGAAGTTCATGCGTTGATTGTAAAATATGGAGCCTACCCTATAGCTACACCATGACCTTTCACGGACTTCAGATGTATGATATCGGCCATACCCGTCTTACAACCTCCAAGTCACAGGGAGGATGAGCCCTTATAGATACTGAAGATACCAGTCATACACACGGCAATGAGAAGCAGCATCATTGAGACTATTAACACAACAGAACAAGACAGGAATTCAGAAACACAAACGCTGGGTCGTCATCACAGGAGAAAAAAAAAAGAACAATCATTACAACATGCTTTCACCCATTCAACTCCTGAACCAACTTCTTGACGACTTCGACCGTCGCCGCGGGCGCACCCGGCTGGCAGATGAGGACCTTGCGGTTCGCATCGACGACAAAGACGCCCCGCTGGGTGCCCTTGGGCGCCTTCTTGAAGCCGATTGCGTCGATGAGGGTGGCCTGCGGGTCGCAGATGAGGGGGTACTGCAGCTTCTGCTTCTCCTTGAAGGTGGTGTTTGCCTTGGGCTTATCGGTGCTCAGGCCGTAGATGGAGAGGCCTGCGGCTCTGAGGGGGTCGTAGGCGTCGCGGAAGAGGCAGGCTTGGGTGGTGCCTTTTGTAGGATGTGAGTGAGTTGGGTACCGCTTATATTGCGGAAATTGAGGAAAAGAAAGGAAAGAGAAAATGAGAGATATCCAGACTTACAGCCCGGTGTGGATGCCTTGGGATAGGTGAATATGACGACGGCGGTTTTGCAATCTTCGACCAGCTGTTTAAGAGTCGTCTTTTTACCATCATGGTCTTCGATTTCGCCTCCAAAGTTGTCATCGAGGTCGAGGACGTCTCCGACTTCGACCTTTGTCTTTTTTGGCGCCTTCTTCGTCTCCTTTCCCTTTTCCTTCTCCGTCTCTTCCTCTTCGTCTACCTCCTCCTTCCCCTTTCCCTTCTCCTCCTCCTTCTGAGGCGCAGGTTCCGAATCCGCCTCGGCTTCTTTCGATGGTGGCGCCGCCGCCGCCGACTTATCACCAGCCGTCGTCGTCTTCGTCGTCTTCTTCCTCGTCGTCGTCTTTTTCGTCGTCGGCGCGGGCGCGGGGGGAGGCTGCGGGGCCTTTCGCTTGCGAAGTTCGACGGGCATTGGGAATGCTCTTTTTTCCTGATGTTGAAGGTATGTGGGTGGTATGGTGGACGAGATAGATGGGGAAAGGGGAGGGGGGAAAAGAGGATGGAAGTCGGGATTGGAGAATGCGTGAGGCTGGCGATTTTTAATAGGTGCTACGCGCAGAAAGGACCAATCAGCTGGCGCGACGCGATGCCTCGGTCGCGACTAACAGACGGCTTGTTTCGTCTGCTTATCTTATCTATCCATGCGATTATCTACGGATACTAGGCCTGCCTCGTCAGTGTCGTCAGGAATGATTGTTTTTGTTGGGGAGCAGGGGACGAAGCGGGAGATACTTCCCTTAGTGAATACCCCGCTTACGTACATATCCTTACCCTCCTTAACGATATCGCTACTATTCTTATATACCATCCTCTCCGCCTCTTCTTCTCGCAATGAAAATTTTTTGCACAGGCTCAAGCCAGACTAATCAACTCCTTCTGCACCCAATAAATTCTAATCAACGCACCGCATCGCGGTAGTCATCAATTTTACCTCAAACGCGTCATTTGAAGCTATCGCCAGCCGAGACAGACGCATAGATCGAACGCCGCGCTGCCCGTCCGCGTCCGTCGTTACCAATGGATCCTTCTTCCGCCGCTGCCGCTGCCATTGCCGGTGCCGCGGCGTCTGCTGTCAATGTCATTGCCGGCGCGGCAGCCTCTGCGGTTGATGCCATCGCTGGCGCTGCTGCCTCTGCCGTCAATACCTCTGCCGCTGCCTCTACCTCTGCCTCTACCTCTGCCTCTGCCCCTGCCTCGGCCGGCACTGCCTCTGGCTCTGCCGCCGCGTCAGCCTCTAACTCTGCCGCCGCGTCAGCCTCTGCCGCCGAAACCATCGCTCACGCCGCTGCGACCGCTGCCTCTGCCATTGCCAGCGCCGCTGCAACAGCCGTCCATGCTATAAATGGTACCACTCCCGGCAACGGCTCGGTGGGCGACGGCTCGATAGGCAACGACGTGCCCGACGACGACGTATCCGGAGACGCCTCTCACGTCGCCTCTGACACCGTATGAGGCTGCCGAACTTTTCTTACCTCCGATGCCGCTAATCGCTAGCTGTAGATTCCGTTGCCGCCGCCATCCCCCTCCTTCGACTCCTTCGATGAGCTCTATCTCTTCCTTCAAGGCTTCCATCGCGACCATGGCGCTGCTATCATTCGGACAGGCTCGCGCGGTAGTCACAACTTCAACGGCGTAGAAAGCCCGACACAAGTCTACTTCATCTGTGACCGTGGCGGCAAACGAGCATCACAAAGCGCAGGCATAAGAAAGGCCTCTTCTAAGAAGACTGGCTGCCCATACAAGATGATAGCAACGGCTAACCAGGGTTCCAACTGGAAGTGGTCGTACAGAATGCTTCAACGCGATCACAACCACGGTCCTTCCCACCATCCTTCAGCTCACGTCATCCATCGCCGCCGGACGCGAGAGCAGAGAGATCTACAGCAAAGCTTGAGTCAAAGTGCGCTGCCGGCTCGTGAGATGGACAAGGCCATCAGGGACTCCTCGACACCCGACAACGTCTTTTTCACCCAGAAAGACATTTATAACGATCGCCAGCTTCTTAAGAAGCTGAAGAAGCAGCAGGCCGAAGCGGCTGCAGAGAATCAGGCTGAGTCCGACGCAGCCGCCATGGCCGCTCACTGGAATGGACTCGATTTATCAGGCGTGACGCCTTCGGTCTAAGCCCCTGCTCAGAGCCGAGAAATGCCAGGAACGTGTTGCCTGAAGATTTTGCGTTGACGATGCGGAAGAGAAAGGCCACCATGATGATGCATCGCACTGCCTCGGAGCTTTGGGCTACCCGTCCGTCAAGACGGTCATCCGTCCGAATTGGCTCGTCATGTTCCAGTCTATGTACGTACATACATGCAGCTGTCTGGACTAGGCATTCGAATCATTCCTTATCCCGCCCTACTGCCAAAACAAAGCCTAATCGACGTACGTGCATACTGACATACGTATAACAGCCTTGGCAGATTTTGAGGACCGAAGATGGAAAAGCCTCAACTTAGACTTCATCGACAGGTCGCATGGCGTTTCAAACAACCGAAGCCTCTGTCTCGACAGCCGACGGCTACAGGCTACACACCAAAGCCTGGGAGCCTCGAGATATCGAAGCGTCGAGAGCGAGTCTCGTCTGGCTTCACGGCTTCGGAGACCACGTCGACCGCGCAGCATCCTTCTTCTCCGTCCTGGCTGGCCGTGGCATCGCCGTCCATGCCTTTGACCAACGTGGATGGGGTCGCTCTGTCCGCTCAGCCTCGGATCGAGGCGTGACCGGCTCGACCGAAACGATCCTATCCGACGTGACTTTTTTTGTCGACTCGCTACGTTCGAAGACCAGCCTTCCAGTCTTCCTCGGCGGTCATAGCATGGGTGGTGCCCTTGTCCTACTGTGGGCAGCCAGGGGTCCGATCGAAAGTCGACGCGCAGTCCGTGGATTCATCGCTGAGGCGCCGCTGCTGCGTCTTCACCAGTCGACGATGCCGCCACGATCAATCATTTGGTTCTCTCGCTCAGTCGCCAAGTTCTTTCCGGGATTTCCAGTCCGCCATGGTGAGCGCGACGCACAAGACCCGTTACTGCACGACGTCGTGTCCTTGCGCGTCACGCTCGACATCTGGGACCGTGGCCAGCTGGTCGCCGATGGCCTGTGCGATTTACAGCAAGATTCACCCGCGAGCTTGTGGCTTGCGCTGGGTAGCGATGATAAAGTCGTCTGTCCTGATGCTGTGAGGGCCTACTTTGATCGTTCGGCAGTTGTGGACAAGGAACTTCACTGTTATGAAGGCTATAGCCACGAGCTGCATAAAGAGGGGGCTTCGGAGAAGAATTTCTTTACCAATGATCTCGTTCAATGGATTAGCGAGAGGGCTCACGGACGTACGGCAGTATCGGAGATAGCTGGCATTTAGAAAAGCGATGTTAACCATGCATGCCTTGTCAAGTTGTGAGCGGCGTTTAGCATGCTCTGCTGCATACTGCATACCTGGAGTTGGATATTCGTACACCACTTTCAACTGGAATGTGCACATAGCGGCAACAAGCTTCAGACCAGCCTATCAGCATCGGAGATATCTTATTCCTGCTCCACCCACGTCACGATATGAGGACGCTGCTCGCCCCTCCGCGTGCTCTTCAGCGCTTCCCCTGTCACCAAGGATAACAATGTCTTCCAAGGTGGTGGCTAAAGCCGCTGGCGGCGTCGTGGCTCTTGCAAAGGTGTGAAGGCTCCATCAGTCCTCCTCCAACCACACGCCAGCTAACGTCTACAAGAAACAAACGCTGCAATCGAAGGGCATCTGGGAGACGATCCGCAGGGCGCTCGCCATCGATCCGAACCGGTCCAACGGCATACCTCTGAATCCGTGGTACCGGAACCCGCCGCCGGGGGCAAACGATCCGCTGTCGTACGATGATCCCGTCACGGCGCCGGCGGGCGACATCGCCGATAACCCCTACTGGAAGCGCGACGTGCGGAGGTCGTACCCGCAGCTCAGCGTCGTCGATCAGGCTGAGGTCGTTCAGCTTTTGACCGTGGGGAACGCGACCAAGGCAAAGGTCGATCTCATTGGCGAGGCGGGTGAGAAGCAGCTCGTGGCAGCGAAGGAGGAGGGCGAGACGGGACTAGCTCACTTCTTGGAGAAGGCGCCCAAGAATGTGGCTCAAGAGTTGTTCGTTGGAGGACTGCCGCCGCTGCCGAGCGGGCAGAGCTTGGCGTCTGGCGAGTGGGACGTTCACAAGTACGAGCTGACTGAGGAGAACTCATATCCGAATGGGTAAGTACCTACTATACTGGGATACTATGTTCAGAAGTTGAGCTGACGATGTGGTAGATATCCCTGCCGTACCTTTCGATAGATGCAATCATCTTGATGCCATGTCAAGATCTTTGACTACGTGAACCATGTTCGTGCGCAGAGAACCAGTCTCGATCGAGCTGTCGGACATGATCAAGAACGATGTTATCAACTTCAGCCCCTTTTTTTCATCCGACGATGCGTTCAACCACCTTTGCCTTTCCTTGCGCCCGCTTGATGCGGTTGTCGAAAATTTGCACCGCCTCGTCCGTGTTCTCCGTCGAGAGTGTTCCAGGCTCGACGAGCGCGTAGAGTGCCCTGACGTGTTTATCGATGCGATTTTTGTTGGACAGCGGTGGCAGCGTACACCGAGGTGGAGGCTCTGTCTTGTGGTCCTTGTCTCTACGACACGGCTCCTTATCAGTCACGGCGTCGCCATCGCCATCGCCATCGCCGTCATCGCCTTGGCTCGGCAGCCTGTTCGCCCATACAATGGCCTTGCCAGCCAGCCGACCTCCTTCGAGGAACTTTTCGAAACCCTTTTCCATGCCGAAGCAGCGACCCTCGACTCTACCGGCTTTCGCGCCGTCGTCGAGTCCTTGTTGGTAGCCCTCGCGGTAGAAACGGTCCTCGAGGTGCAGGACGTCTTCGAGAGGGTCCGACATGATTCGTCGTGGGTTTAGATCATGGTCTTTGGGGGGGTTTCTTGTGGTGTAGCCTGTAGGCCGTCCATGAAGTTATCGGTTGATGAGCGTTATCGTTATCGTCCTGCCCCTCTCACGTGATGTGAAAATTCCCCGGACCCCTCGCCGGCTCCGAATAGCGGCCATCCTTGTTAGTCTACTGCAGCTTTCGATCTCTCTAAGCTTACACCTACAAATTGACTCACGAGCTCGAATCAGCTGGTTCACGACGCAGTTCGAAACTGTATCTGCCAGTGTCAGCGGCTCGTCGTCAAACAGTACCAGAAAGGAAGCATAATTCGACGCTGTCACGACAATAACGCACTAAAGGACCCTCCCTCATGCCCGTCCAAGATCCCATCCTGCCCGTCAAGGGCCAGCGCAACACGCTCGTGACCAGCGCGCTGCCCTACGTCAACAACGTGCCGCACCTGGGCAACGTGGTAGGCAGCGTGCTCAGCGCCGACGTCTACGCCCGCTTCAGCAAGCTGCGAGGGCGACCGACGCTCTACATCTGCGGCACGGACGAGTACGGCACGGCGACGGAGACGAAGGCGCTGGAGACGGGTCAGACGCCGCAGGCACTATGCGACGAGTTTCACGCCAAGCACAAGGAGGTGTACGACTGGTTCGAGATCGGGTTTGATTACTTTGGTCGAACGACGACGGAGAAACAGACGGAGATTGTTCAGGATATCTTCCTGCGGCTGCATCGTGGCGGTTTCCTCGAGGAGCGCACGACGACACAGCCTTATTGTGAAAAGCATGACGGCTATCTGGCCGACCGCTTCGTTGAGGGTACCTGCCCTAAGTGTGGCTACGACGACGCCCGCGGCGATCAGTGCGACAAGTGCGGCGGTCTACTCGATCCGTTTGATCTGGTCAATCCGCGATGTAAGATTGATGGCGCGCAGCCTGTGCCGCGCGAAACCAAGCACATATTCCTGCTGCTCGACAAGCTGCAGCCGGATATTGAAAAGTGGTTTCAAGACGCCCACCGCCGCCACGGCTGGCCGCAGAACGGCATCAGCATTACCCAGTCGTGGCTTACCAGGGGCCTCGAGGGACGCAGTATCACGCGCGACCTCAAATGGGGGGTGCCGATCCCGCTACCGGGCTACGAGGCAAAGGTCATTTACGTCTGGTTCGACGCCTGCATCGGCTACCCATCCATCACAGCCAACTACACGGACCAATGGGAGCAGTGGTGGAAGAACCCGGACGAGGTGACGCTTTACCAGTTCATGGGCAAGGACAACGTGCCCTTCCACACCGTCATCTTCCCAGGCTCTGAGATGGGCACGGGCTACAAGTGGACGATGCTCAACCACCTGTCGACGACCGAGTATCTCAACTACGAGAACGGCAAGTTCTCCAAGTCGCGGGGCATCGGCGTCTTCGGCAACCAGGTGCGGGACGTCGGGCTCTCGCCATCCGTCTGGCGCTACTACCTGCTGTCGAACCGGCCGGAGACGAGCGACACGCAATTCGAGTGGCAGGCCTTTGCGCTCGCCAACAACAGCGAGCTGCTGGCCAATTTCGGCAACTTTGTCAACCGCATCGTCAAGTTCGTCAACGCAAAGTGCGACGGCGTCGTGCCGGACTGGTCGGCCTCTTACACGGACGATACGTTCGATTTTCCCGCCTGGATCGCCCGCATCAACGGGCTGCTGGCCGAGTACGTCGACCTGCTGGAAAAGGTGCAGCTGCGGGCCGGGGTGCGCAAGGTGATGGAGATTAGCGGTGAGGGGAACCACCTGCTGCAGTCGCGGCTGGACAACGCCAACCTGGCGGAGAGGCCGGAGCGGACCCGGACCGTGATGGGTCTGGCGCTGAACCTGTGCCACCTGCTGGCGTCGGTGGCGTCACCTTACATGCCGTCGACGGCGGACTCCATCTGCCGGCAACTGAACACGCCACTGGGGCCGATCCCGGACACCTGGGCGGCCGAGACGCTGAAGGGCGGGCACAAGATCGGGGCGGCGGCGCATCTATTCACCAAGATCGAGGACAAGAAGGTGGCGGAGTGGAAGCAGGCCTTTGGCGGCTCGGCCGAGACGCGGGCGGCGGAGGAGGAGGCCAAGCGGAAGAAGCAGCTGGACAAGGAGCGCAAGAAGGCTAAGAAGGCGGCGGAGAGGGAGAGTAAGAAGAAGGCGCAGGATGAGGCCTCGGCGGCGGGAGGGATGGCGGCGGCGTCGGCCGAGGTGGTGAAGGATTTACCTGTTCGGGGGGCTCAGGGTTGATGCCCATCTGATGGTCAGGGAGAGATGGGTATAGAGGGTTTGGTGGGGGTATTTAGATGAGAGTTCTTGGGGGGTATGATTAAGATGTCGAAAATGTTGACGGATACTATGTAGAGCTTTTAATAAGGATGAAGATGAGAATATCTGAAGGGTTTATATAGAAGATGTCGATTCTTCTCCTTCTCTTACTGCAAGAGGCTATAAGTCGCGGCGAGGTTCGGATCGGATCCGCGAAAACCAAATCGCCGATAAACGTCACGCCAAAGTCATAGCTCGCAACTTTTTTTTACATTCTATTCTCTTCTCATCTTCCTCCTCATCTTCACACAGACGAGAGCACCGATCGAAAAAGGACGATCGAAATCCTTCGAGTGAAATCCTACTATCGAAGAGGAAACCTACTGTTCCTCATCACCTCGAAAATCCAAAAAAAAAAGACGGAAAAAATAAAGAAGGCGAGATGGACATACGCCAACTACGAAGTTCAGACCTCCCTCTCATCCAGCACGCCAACCTGGAGAACCTACCGGAGAACTACTTCCTGAAATACTACCTCTACCATGCCCTCTCGTGGCCGCAGCTGAGCTTCGTGGCGGTGGACGCGTCGAGGCCTCGGAAGTCGGCGTACGAGTACCCCAAGATCGTCGGGTACGTGCTCGCCAAGATGGAGGAGGAGCCTGCGGATGGGGTACCGCATGGGCATATCACTAGCTTGAGCGTTATGAGGACGCATAGAAGGTTGGGAATTGCGGAGAAGTTGATGAGGCAGAGTCGTACGTTTCTTTTTCCCCCCCTGCCTTGATTTTTCTACCTCTTTTTCCGCGTTGATTTTTCTACCATTTTTTTTTTCGTCGTGGTTTTCCGTGGGCTAACATGGGGAGAGAAAAAGAGTTGGCTATGGTGGAAACGTTTGATGCGAAATACGTCTCTCTTCACGTCCGTGTCTCCAACGCAGCTGCCCGACACCTCTACCAAGACACGCTAGGCTTCAAGAACGAAAAGACGGAAGCGAAGTACTACGCCGACGGCGAAGATGCCTTCTGCATGCGTCTCGACCTCGAGCCTCTACCGAGCCCTTCATCTTCATCCTCATCTTCTTCTTCTTCTTCCTCCGCCGACGAAGACGAAAGTAAAAACAACACCTCTCAACGACGGAAGAAGAAGAAATCCTCTTCGGGACGCGCAAACGGTCGTGGCGGGGATGACAATCACGTCGACGAGTCTGAGCCCGTCGGAGAGGTAGGCCGCGATCCCAACGCCACAGAATCTGGAAAGTCCGCCTCTGGCTCGGGGAGGAAGATCAAGGTTGCCGTCGGGAGGGGCCTTGGCGTCGGGGATCTGGTAGAGAAGGTTGAGGCTAAGAGGTGAAAACATCTTGACCTAAAGAAATAAAGAGAAACGAGGGGAAGAAAAGAAGAAGAAGAGATAGAAGAAAGAAAGCCTTGTCTTTGGGGATGGAAGGAAGGAAAAAGATTGGGGGCATCGGTTGCTTCGTCGCTTTTACGCTCGGCGAGGAGTTTGATGGGAAAATTTGGATGGCTTGCGGTGATAAAATCATATACATATACACACACATACTACACGGCACAAAATGTGCGGCCTGCTCCTATGACAGACAGATAACCATGAGAGACGCGAATGTGAGGATCACAGTACTAAAGGCTGTATAGCATTACTATGTTTTATACATTGACAGCGATTGAAGCGATGCTCGCTTGAAACAAAACCTCACGTTGTCCCAATACCATCACCATCATCCACATCATCCGTCGCTACTCAGATGAAAGCCAGCATCTTCAGGCTTGTAGTGGTCGGCGATGAGGCTCGCCAAGTGATCGCGCGAATGAGTTCCCCTGCGTTGCAACCCCTTACATCAGCCATAGGCTCGCGAACAGGACACCTTGGGAAGAAGACTCACAAGTTCGTCATGTACATGTCGACAAGCTCGGGCGGCACCAGCTCGGTCGCCGCCGACCGGACCTCGACTCCCTGGACCAGAGGCCCGTCGTCGAAGCCGACAAAGGTCGACGGGCTGGCCCATTCTATCAGAGATTCCTCGTCAAAGGGATGCTCTGGGCTGAGCTTGTATATGCCGGCCAAGGCGACGACGGCGCGGCCGGCTTTGTGGGCGGCTCGTGCTAAGGTGGCGGCGCCCGATTCGGCGACCACGCCGCCGTTGGCTAGGATGGCGCGGACGCCGAGGATGACCTTGTCGATGCGCGGCATGTAGGCCGTCAAGGCGACGCTGCGTAGGATGATGGAGTTGATGCCGGCGGCCGAGAGCTTCTTCCGGAAGGCAGCGTGGGATTCCGTCGGCGCCGAGTGCGCGCGGGGCGTCTCGGCTGTTATGAGGACGGTGAAATGTCGTTTCACCGCGGCGCGGAGGATGAAGCGCTCGACGGTGGGCGACGGACGGTGGACGAGGACGTGGTCTCCCGGGTGAATCTGGACCTCAGCCTGGGCGGCGACCTGATCGTCGACTTGACTGATTTCGTCGAGTATCTCCTCGATGCCGTCGATGACCTCGGATCGGAGCGTGCTCTCCTGGCTGTTATTGACGGGACCGCCTCTGCCCGTGGGCGTAGACGTGCCCGAGTTGCGAAAGGAAGACGGTACCGAGGCAAAGTCGGACGGAGGCGAGGCTGAAAGTAGGTGGAAAAGGGACTTGGGAATATTGGACGAGCTGTAGGAAGGAAACAGGCCAGCACGCGAGGGCGGAAGAGACGGTGTCGTCGTCGAGTCTCCGGCCGAGTCTTGTCTGGCAACCGTCTCAGGGAGCGACCAGCTTTGGGTCGGTGGAGTGGCATCGACGACAGGCGACATGGGAGCGATGCTGGGGGCCTCACTCGAGGGCTCGTTCCGATCTTCGGCCGCCTCGTCGCGAATCAGGGCGAGTACCCGACGGACGATATTGGCGACGACCAGCTCCGTCGGCTGAGCGTCGACCAGTCGACGACCGGTGGTGTAGACGGCATCGAGAAGGCCATCGACATCCTGCCATTTTCCTCTAGCGACGACCTGAAGAAGGATATGAGCCGTGGCTATGGCGCAGCATTCGGAGCCGCGGATCTGTCGTCTCTTGAGGAGGCTGTCAGGCTTTCAGTGATTAGAGAGGGTTTTTTTTTCCCCTTTTTTCTTTGAAGCTGATGGCGAGCATACGAGATGAGCCTCTCGATGGATGACTCCAGTGAAAGACCCTTGAGAGATTTCAGGTACTTTTCGAGATCGGGCGCCTGTTGGCCCGCGGCGACGGCGGCCGAGGGCATGGCGATGTGGAAGAAATGCTGCTGCTTGCTCTGTATTTTAAGAGGGGACTTTTTTCTTGCATGGGTGTGATTTGCTAGTGTGACTCAGCATCATCATCTCCACCCAATCAAATCGTATTGCATACTTCCTCCGACAACCGCTTATCGGCTGTTCCTCGGCCACTGCCCCGCGATTGGCGTTCCTGGAAAGCCGGGTCCCATCAACAGCTCCTCCGAACGTCTGCTATGTCTATTGTCTATAGACTATAGTCTATGGGAGAAGAGAGACCTTCACCCCTCCTCCTCCTCCTCTAGAATTAGAGGAACGAAGAATAGAAGCCAACGACACGTCTATTCTACGTACGATCACCGCGTCTCTCTCTTGGCTTCTGCTTTCACCTCATCGTCTTGTCCCCAGAAGGGGGAGAGGAGGAAATAGGACTCGGGTGGGGGAGGTTTGCCTCAGAAAGGAAGAAGAAAAACATCATCAGATCCGACAGACAGACAGACACAGTCACAGTCACCCGTGCGGGCTCTCCCCCGCGACAATCGCCCGTCGATGCCTCATGGATTGCTGGCTCTGTTCAAGATGAACTCTCTCAACATCATCACCTCGCGCGTCTCCAGCCCAGCGTCCAGTCCGACGCAGAGCCGATTCGGGTCCGACGACGCGCAGGAGCCACTCCCTGGCCACGACCCGACCGGCCCCGAAGTCGACGGTAAGGACTCGGTCCGTCCAGACGAGAAGAAGAATGATGTTCGTGGCCGTTGGCTGGCTCTGCCGCGGAGATTGGTCTCTGGTTTGATCGGCTCCATTCGTCTGGTGCTGGTCGCGCTGGCGTCTCCGGGCGTCTACTTGCTGTATGACCATGAGGGCCGCTTTGCGCCCTTGTCGCGCCTCGGCAAGCTCTTTGGTGGTCCGAGGGTCGGAATGGCTCTGTACGGGAGTTCGAAGGATATCCGTGAAAAACGTCAGACGTCGCCATCTTTGCCGTTCCCGCCGCTGACACCGACACCACCGACACCACCGACACCAGGTTCGGCCTGGGCTCATGCCAGTCTTTTGCCGTCGTCGGCTTCGTATTCTTCCGGATCCTCCACATCCGGCGCCTCGTCCGAATCCGAAACTGAAGATCCGAAGCGGGCCGGGAATTCGAGGACAAAGTCATTGTTAGCCGCTCACGACGCCGGCGCCGGCCGACGTTCGATCCGCATCAAGCTCCAGCCGGAAGAGGAGGCTCGCAAGCATCGGCGCAACCACTCGGCCGTCGAACGGGCCAAGGCCAGCGAGCGGGACATTTCCGCCCAGCTCAAGTCGCCCACGTCACCCATCGCGGCCCTCACCAGGTATCCCAAGACGCCGGCGCCGCCCCGACCGCTGATCCCGCGGCGGCAGCCTTCGTATCTTAACCTCGAGCCGGCTCCCGCGCAGCAGAAGACGCTGATATTGGATCTCGACGAGACGCTGATCCACAGCATGTCCAAGGGCGGTCGCATGAGCACCGGCCACATGGTCGAGGTCCGGCTCAACACGGCCTCGCTGGGGATGGGAGCCGGCAGCGCCGCCCAGCATCCGATCCTCTACTGGGTCAACAAGCGGCCCTTTTGCGACGAGTTTCTGCGCCGCGTCTGCAAGTGGTTCAACCTGGTCGTCTTCACGGCCTCGGTGCAGGAGTATGCCGATCCCGTCATCGACTGGCTCGAGTCGGAGCGCAAGTTCTTCTCCGCCCGCTACTACCGTCAGCATTGTACTTACCGTCAGGGCGCGTACATTAAAGACTTGAGCTCGGTCGAGCCCGACCTGAGCAAGGTCATGATTCTGGATAACAGCCCGCTGAGTTATCTATTCCATCAAGGTGAGCATCCTTGTCTGTCCGTGTCCAAGCCAGACGCCTCCTACTCCTCCATTCCGTACGTGTAGACTGCTGACCAGCTGCCAGACAATGCCATTCCTATTCAGGGCTGGATCAATGACCCGACAGATAACGACCTGATGCACCTAGTACCCATGCTGGAAGGTCTACAGTACGTCCACGATGTGAGGGCGTTATTAGCCCTGCGTGGCGGCGAGGATGGACAGCACATGGCGTGACGATTCGGATGATGCATGTGGCGTATTGTATACTGTTTGTTTGCCCCTCTTTCGCCTCTCTCTCCCTCTCTCTCTCTCTCGGCCGACTGGTTACAAAAGGGGGAGAGGGGAAAAGAGGAGGTGCAGGAGTTTCTTTTTTCACTTTCTCTCTCTCTCTCTCTCTTTTTCTTTGTCTTATTCTTGTTTTACTTATCGTCTTCCTTTCTCTACGTCTGGAGAAGCACGGCGAAACCTCTGCTGTTCTTCTGATGATGACCATAAAAGTCGGAGGAGATGATGAAAGGGGAAAAAAGGGGGACGGAGATTTGCATCTATACAATCCATACTCTGTGGGGAAACTGTTCCTTACAGTACAGCCAGCGCTTGGTAAAGCTAACTTTTTTTTCCTTTCTCTCTTTTATTGTTTCCCTGTTTTTCTCCTCTATTATTCCGCTCTCTGCTTTGTGGCTGAGTTGATGAAATGCTGTCTACGATGTAGCCTCGAGCCGAGAAGACTCCTCTCTTTCTTTTCTGGTCGACTTCCCGAGGTTGTGGATAACTCTGGATGAGTGTAGATAACTCTGGACAACTATGGACAACTCTAGATCAACTACGGACAGCTCTGAGCAACTTCAGAGCAACTCCGGACAACTCTGGGCAACTCTAGAGCAACTCCGGACAACTCCAGAGCAACTCTGAAACGGAGAAAAGGGTGAAGAATAGGGCAATTCTCCCCCCCCTACCCCCCTAATACCACCACCGACAAGCTAAAGTCTTCCACCCCTGCCAGCAGCCGGCGCCGTAGTTCATATAGCACTGCAGGCCAGGGTGAAGAGGATGCGTCTCGTCAAGGGAGTAGTACAGTTGATGGATGGACATGTTCCTCGTCCAGGTGACGATCTCGTACCAGTTTCCGTCGTTGGGATCGCGGAAGCGGTGACCCGGTCGGAGGTAGATGGCGGCGGCGGCGGCGGTGGTGGTGGGTGAAGTCTTGCCGGCGACGAGGGGCTTGCATTGGGGGGATTCGCCGAACCATTTGCAGAGGCCGCTTCTGTGGTAGCAGTCTGCTTTGGCGTGGAGGGTGGAGGGGGGCGTGATGATGGCGAGGGTGAGGAGGGGGGTGGTGAGGTGCATTGGTTGTGGTTCTTTCTTGAGGAGAGTTGTGATTCAGTAATGGGTCGAGGATAGGGGGAGTGAAGGAGGGCTTTTGGTTACGTGGTGAAGGGTGAGGTGTAAGTTGGGGAGAGGCTTAGTTCTATAGATCACTTGCTTTCGAGAGATGGGCTTGCTACGTACCTTGATTTATTTTGTCTCTTCCCTTCTATAGATAGATTCTTGGGGTTGTCTGGTTGGTTATCTAGGATAGGTCCGTCTAGAAGTGCTCTATTTACAGATGGAAGCGTCTATATATATATATATATATATGTATAGATATATGTGTAGATATATGTATAGATATAGGTTATTACTTGTCTTGGTTCTCTGCAGTATCTCTGGAGAAGATGTATATGAACCGGTATATAGAACGGTATATGCATATAAAGTGCTCGATTCAACACGCGAAGATCATCGCTGCGCTTGGCATCAGTTTCTGACGATCGGGATATATTATGTATATGCATACCTATGAGAGTGCGTCTATACTCGTGGCATCAGCCTCTGAGCCCGGATCGGTGAAACAAAACCCCCTCAGCAAAGATGAGCGGCGAAATCGCCATGTCTCTTGAGAATCGGATATTGAGAACAGAAGGTCTCTCCCCCCCTCTCTCTGTCCAAGATGCTCCCCACAGGATAGAGTCAAAGATGGCCATAGTATATACAGAAAAGAAAGTGAAGATCTCGGGATGTGGTCGATAGCCTTTACGAGAAAAGGATACATGTAGAGAGGATAACTGTGCCTTTCCTCTTCACACCGCTTCTCTTCATACAGTTTATTCCCTCAGCTGAACCTTCAGCCCGTCTACGTCCAGAGGTGGGATTCCGTCGGAAGCGAAGAAAAAAAAGAGATGGTCGGGAGTTGTCATGGGGATGACCCTATCCGAGTAGCGAGTCGCATCAACTATAGCCAGACATGACTATAAGGAGTATGGTGAAGACGCCTCGGTAGTGACTAGGTAAGGACTGAAAGTGAGTGAAAATAAGACCAAGGCTGATCGTCCAGGTATAAAGATTAAAGGCTCTCTTCTTCCCTCCCCTAGAAACTCTGTTTCGCCCTGCCTACGATTCTATACGTGTATATACCCGCATGCACAACTTCAGTCTTCATGTCGAAGAGCCGCCAAGTTTTAAAGTCTCTATCTTGAGGGGATCCAGAACGGCAATGCCGCCTTGGCTTGGTGTTTTGTATGTATTATTATCTGTTTAAAGCCGACAAGTTGGCATTAGCCGGTTGTATTTTAACGGGTAAAACGACTATTCCTTTTCGTTTCCCGTTATAGTACCGGATGAAAAGGGGTAATGGGGGCCAATGGAGAGCAAACAGTTCTTCGGTTTATAGCCATAGTATATATCAGGAGGTAGGCTATCTAAGAAAAGGTCATTCAAGTCTTTATTGGTTGATATTCATAGTAGTTGTGTGACTGCATGCATCTCGTCTCCAGCAAGACTTGCTCATAGTATTCTCTGGAAGCCCCCTCTCGACAGCTTCTAGTCCGACTGACCCGTCTCTTTCTTGTCTTGGGCCTCTTCTTCTTCTGAATTGTCGTCGGCTTTCTCGTCGGACTCGTCTTCGGCTTTGTCCTCCAACTTCAAGTCTCCGGTCTTGTCGTCGACCTTTTTATTATCGGCAGACTTCTCTCCTTCTTCCTGTCCCTCTTCCTCGTATTCCTCTTCGATAAACTCGCCTGCTTTCTTCTTCTCCTCGACTTCCGCAAATCTCTTCAAGAGAATCTTGCCCAGATTGACGTGATAGTCGTCATCGGGCCTCAGGCCGAAATGCACCATGAAGTGGACCCAGCCGCCGTAGGAGTCGCTTTTTGCCTTTTCGGCCGGCGTCATGGGGGGTTCTTTAGGAAGAAGAAGTTAGGGTTAGTTTGTAGTTTGGGTGTGTGTGGAGGGTATTGGGACGACGTAGGGTTGTGTCGAGAGAGGGGGGGGGGGGGGGGACGTTGAAGCGTACCTGCATACCAGTGCCAAGATTGTGGGAGTCTGTATTTCAGCATCTTTTGTTTGTTGTTGAAGCCGGAGTATATAGTAGAAAGGCAGATAGTCGAAGAAGAAGAAAGAAAAGGACTGGAGAGTCACCGATGGTTTGGTTTGTTTGGTGATGTGAGAGGAGAAGAGAGAGGAGAGGAAGCGAAGCAGATGACGATGAAGATGACAGTAATAAAGAAGAAGATGAATAAGAAGGAGAAGAAGAAGAGGGGAAAGAGGTTAAAGGAGGAGCTGGAAGGAGGGACAAAGGAAAACCAGTGCTGGAAAGAGAAGTCTGTTTGGAAAGATCTCGTGACTTCCCTCCTCTCCTCTCCTCGACAACATCTTGATTTGATATTCATACCTGCCTAGTTATGAATACGGTCCTCGCTTTCTTCTGCTGTTAAACTATGGGTGTTGCCTAACTACTAGTAGATAGTAGGGGAGGTGCTAAAGAACGAATGGGTTGGTGTTTTCCTTCTTCTTCTCTTTCTCCTCTTGGAAGCAACGACGGCATCATCCGCCAAGGTCAAAAAGAAATGCCAGATATCATCTGCTATCATCTATCATCTCCATGATGACCAGAATACATCTGAGCTGTGCCTCTTCACCGCAGACCAGATGTCGAGTTTCTCTTGTTGATTATCAATGACAGGAGAGAAGCCAGCTTTGTTGCTGATGGGATGGCGGGGAGGTCCTGAATGTCCAGCCACCTCGGCCCGGTTGTTCCCATGTGCTGCTGAAGTCTTGCTCTCCCTTTCATACATTCCTAAGTCACCACCGATATCCTACGAAGATCAACCTTTGATATTCATCAGCCGAGAAAAAAGCCCCAAGTCTATAGTAGCATGAAAACGATTATCTGCCATCTCCACCAAAAGAAGAAAGCTTCTTCATCCTCCTCCTTCTTTCATGCCCCCTTTCCTCATTTCAGATCAACGCCATCTCTAACGCGGGAGTGGATGACGGAGGAGGAGGTAGGGAAAGAAAACTCTTCCTATGCCCCGTTTAAAAATCAAGCTTCCCTTGAATAGACCCATCATTAATAAACCCTCTTCGTTGATCCTAGTACTACTTTTTCTAGGTCCTATTCTTCCCGAGGTCTCGGCTTCGGGAAGAAGAAGCTTGTTCCTATCCAATAGCTTTATGCTGTGGAGATTTCCGAAGCCCTTCGTTATGCGGGCGGCGGAGAAAGGAGATAGGGAGAAAAGAGGATACTGCTAGTAGGATACGGCATGAAATTGAAACTGCCGAGGCATAAATCAAACTTCATAGCAAAATCGACTGGGACTTGTTGCCTTAACTGGAAGCAAATGACCCAGGCGCTGCATCATGGCAACAGGGTCTCGGGCATGGCGGTTCGTCGGATGTCGTCGGCGTCCCGGCCCTGTCATCATCGATCCTACCTATAACCGAGCCGGCACTGGAACCGTGTTGTCGAAGCTGAGAGAAAGCCAGAGCCTGTTGGCCCAGCAGGGCGACGGTATCCGTAATCGCCGGTCTGTTGGACTACCTTGACGTTATCTCGTCGCTCGAAACCTAGCAGTTGATGAAGGAGAAGAATACTATCAAAGACTATGCTGAAGAATTGCGTCTGATGCCTCTGCGTATATCCGTACATCTACATACATTACATTAACTTACATATCTCGTGCTACACAACCTGCAGAATCCCCCTCAAGTCAGGCATGGATAGACAGACTCGCAGTCTTCGACCGTTTACTTCTCACTTTTTGGTTCAACAACGTCACCCTCTCGAGTTCCGCCTTGACGGTGTCCAGGGCCCGACCCATCTCCGACGGCCCGCTGTGGATGGCTTCAAAGACGGACGATAGAGCCAAGCGGCCGCACTCGTCGTGCTCGCCGCGTCTCTCAGAGAGCTGCCTCTTGTGATGAATCTGGGGTCCCGACTTGGGCTTAAAGCAGTTGTTCTCCGCCCGGCCGGCCCGCAGCTGGCATATCTCCTCGGCCTTGCAGTCGCCGCGGCACTGAGCCGTCTTCCAGTTACGGCTCTTGCGAGCGACGTAGGCATCGAAGAGCTCGTTTCCGTCCTCTTCGGCCTCCATGGCCTCGGTCAGCTTGTGCCAAAAGGCCGGCGTCAGCTCCTCCTTGGCATCCGTCACCGGCGGCTTCACTTTCCCACCGTAGGCCTCCTTTGCCGAGTAGAGCTTCGTCCATTGGGGCTTCGACTGGAACTCCGGCTTACTCATATCGGCCACGTACGTCGTCGAGTCGAGGACGCCAAAGGTAACCGGGTCGACATCGTATACTCGAAAGGCCGGCATGCCGGACGTTGGCGTGAGAGAGGGTGCGATGTACGATACGACCCGAGCGTTTTCCGCCTTCCTCTCCGTATAGTCGCTATAGGTAATGGCGAAGTGGTCGACGTGCGTATGGCCGTAGAACATGGCGGCGATGGTCGAAGAGTAGCGGTTAAAGACTTGGTCTAGGAAGTTGGACTTGTCGCGGACTATATCTCTATCACCCGGGGGAGTATGCCCGATGATATAAACCTGTTCGCCCTTGACTTCGGCGTCGTGGAGCTCGCGAACGAGCCAGGCTATTTGATCATCGGGGTCATGTTCGTCTATATCTCGATAAACCCATAGGTTAAGTCGATAGTAGAGGTTGGTGTTGAGCGAGATGATCCGTAGCTTCGTCCCCGGCAACGCGGTCGAATAGGAGCCATACTCTCGCGTTTCGTACTCGGCATACTTGTCCACCCAACCAGACCAGAGTTGAGATAGCTGATGGTAAAGGCCTCGACTTCCTTTGACGGCTTCCAACGTCGGGAACGAGTTGGTCGGATGAGCCTCGTGGTTTCCAGCCGTGGCGAAGACGGGTATACCGTTGAGTTTCGACTTCATCTTCTCGTATGCTTGCTTGACTGTTCATCCGTCGTCAGAAAAGAAGAGAAGGGGGGAAAGGACGAAACTGACTGATCCTCTCATTATAATCCGCCGACGTGTTCCAGACGGCGTGGTCGACGATATCACCGGTGAAGATGGCAAAGGATGCTCGAGGTGCCACCTCCAGCATGGCCTCGTACATGCTCGTCTCCAACGCCTCGGGAGCGTCACATTTATGATCTCCAAACGGCCCGGCAGGCATCTTGTTGTTACCGGGCTTGTCATGATCCGTGTAAGACCTGGTTTGATTTGTTTTAGCACCCCGTCCTTTTAAAAAACTCCGGGGCTCACCCATGGTGCTGGCCCCCTTTGCTCACCTGCAGCAAACCGGCTTGGAGCAGTCCGTGTTGGCGCCTGGCTCGTACAACGGGTCGATATGGATGTCGGTGAAGTGTATAACCTGAAGGGGCGTCTCGCCGCTCGGACTCGGCCTCCGCCGGCTTGGATCGAACGGAGTCGGCGTCCGGCCGCTGGAGTTGAGAATCTCGTCCGAGGGCACAGTCCAAGGCTCAAAGTCTGGCAGGTCGCAGAGGCCTACCATGGTCGAACAGAGGGCTTCGAACGTCTTGGAACTGTTCTCGAAACTGTTCCTTTGCAGCACCTGGGCGAGGATGTGGGCCTGATGCTTCATCGTGCCGTGACAGACATCCTCGTCCGTCTCAGGTGCCGACTCGCATCGATCCTGTAACCAGTTGACGAACGAGTCCTCGCTAGCATGTGCCAGCTCTTGGCCATCTTGTAGCAGCGCCTATTCGCTCTTCAAGTCAGCGTCATCCAAAACGGGGACCATCGACATCGACAGGTCGGCTCGAATCGGACCTTGCATCCTTTGCATGACCCCCAGTCCTTCACGGCCTCGACTACTGCTCCGACCGCACTCGAAAACCACGAGCCGGACTCATCCTTGTCCTCTGCCCCGACTGCGGTGCCGAGAATCAAAAGGGGGAGCAGGACACGGAGGAGCATGATTCTTTGTTAAGGAAAGAGAAGGTTGACGGTCGATGAGCATGTATGGCATGTGAGGTAGATGGTAGCCCGTTCTCTTATATAGCACTCACTCGACTTGTCAACGCCTTCATTCTCATGACTTTGCTTCCTCAGTCAACTTTGCATCAATATAATCTTCCCAAGTGGCTTCGACTCATTAGTTACTAGCTCTATCAAAGAGCCCATTTGCTCCTCGTCGGCAAGGTCCTGAGCATCAATCGCTCTGGAGGTCAATGACCCGGGCTATTGATCCCACACTTTAATAATATAAAAGGCGATTAATACCCTTCGAGTTGCAAGGATATCCTATCCTGGCCTCGTCATCCTAAGCCTCTGCCAGGAATCAGGACATAGGATACAGATTTATTAGTCTAAAGCAACCACTTGCCTCGTCCCACACGGTGAATTAGACTATTGATGCATACTAGGTATGTATGTATGGATACAGGGAGTCGATAGTCTTGGATCAACCCACTCACACCCTAATCTCGGACAATGGCCAATAAGCATAAGCAAAGCATAATACGAATCGGCAGTTGAACGCAGGAAGAAGGAAAAGAAGAAGAAGAAGATGATAATGATGATGATAACGAAAACGATGAAGGAAACCGGGGAGTGAAATGACGGGGGAATTTCAAACCATCTTCCTATACATGCTTGACATGTGTGATGATCTGGCGAGGAAGGGAGTTGAGAGCCGCTTCTCATCATACAAGAGGTTTCGTCTCTTTTCTTTCATCTGAAGCTACCTCAACACTATAAGTTGATTTCGTTCTTTATATCCTGGCTTATCGAACAAAACTCCCCGATAGCAGTTTTCAGTCGTGGACATCTCCAGCAGCCAGCAGGGAAGGAATCGATGGAGAAACTCTATGAGACGGGAGACCCTGCTTGATGCCATTGCTCGTATCCCTTGAAGTTCTGTATACTGTAAAGAACAACGATGACAGTATGAAATGACGCTCATCAGCGGAGAGGAATCAGTAACCTCTTTGCCTTTCATGATGCCGGGAACAGTGCATGCAAGTACAATCATCCATTCACCAGCCCCCCTGGTCCACGACCTCCGTTTCTCGTCTCTTGACAATGGTGCTTGTCGGTCCCCAGTTAATAGAGCATATAGGAAGGATAAATGGCATCTTATAAACTGGGCCGAAGTAAAGGGGGGACGAGATAGAGGATCAACTATCGGATATCGGTTCAAAAATGTATGCATCTAGGTAGTATGTAGAGATGAGATGAGATATAGATCATGATCATGGATATGGATGTGAACACGAGTTCGTTTGATTAAAGCACCACTGCCAAGGGGCGGCTTGCTCGTCTCTAAAGTAAACTTCATGATACGAAGATGAAGGAAGATGAAGGGAGATGAAGGAAGATGAGATTTTCACAGGCTCAGTGCAGTAGAAGAGAAGAGGAGGCTGGACTTGAAGCTGTATAACGAGTCTGAATCTAATCCTTTCACCTATAAATACCCCCCCCCCCCCCCCCCCCCCCCCCCCCCCCCCCCCCCCCCCCCCCCCCCCCCCCCCTCCCCCCCCCCCCCCCCCCCCCCCCCCCCCCCCCCCCCCCCCCCCCCCCCCCCCGTCTCCCTCCCCCCCCCCCCCCCCCCCCCCTCTCTCTCTCTCTCTCTCTGGCAAATGCCACCCTCAGACTGACTAGATCTCTGCCTTGTCCCGGACTGTGACAGAGAGGAGAAATCACAGACCCTCCCGTAGCGACGGACCGCGAAGCAACGACTACGAAGCTCTTTACGGCGCCGAAACCGCTGCCGGCCTCGACAGACAACAGCATCTTCTGCACGACCTGCCTTAAGAACCAATACCTGCTCACGAGCTCGTTGGCGCAATACCTCCCCGATGATCCTTCCGACCCGGACTACGCGGCGCTGGAGCGCAACTATCACCGCTACCGTCGCGGCCTGGAGAAGCGTTACCCTCAGGTGTGCGACCAGTGCGCCAGCCGGGTGGAGGCGCGGCTGCGGCAGGCTGGCTACGCAGCCAAGACGGATCACCTGCGGCGCATGATGGAGCTGGGCCGCGGTAGGAAGACGGCCTCGGCGAACACGGCGCTGGATTGGGTTGATCGTCTGGGCGGCATCGTCTGGACGGCTGGCTTTGTCCTGCAGCTTCTCTGGCATCTGGTTGCCGTTGCGCCCTTGTTGCGAGACGCCGGCGACGGGTTGCGCGATCCAGATGAGGCTGGACTTGCTGTCCTGGCCACGGCTTGGCTTGGTCGTCTTGCGTCGGTTCTCCCTGCGGCTGATTTGCTCATCCGCTGGAGCGTCGCGGCCGCTGCGGTGACGGCCTGGTGGAATCCCTACTTTGTGCAGCTGTTCCGGGGCTTCACGAGGCATCTGAGCGGCTTTTCACAGTGGTATTCCTTCCAGGGCCTATTCATCGTCGCTCGTCTCGCCTGCTGGGGTCTCGTTGGTGACACGGGCCACTCGCGTCAGGCGTTGCTGAGCCTTCATATGGCTATGGCTGCCGTCATGATACTGGTAAGAAAAGTGACAATCTTTTCTGATTGTTTGGCCCCCCTCTGACAGCCTCGCAGATCTATTACCTAGCGCAAAGGTCGATGCGTGTCGATACATCTCCCCTATTCGGTGTCGAGAATCTCAAAGAGCAGGCAGCCTTGTCTCCCGCGAAGAGAAGGGACGAAGCACCAAAGACGCTGTCGGATATGCTCACCGATGCTCTCGAGGCGGCGCCGGGCTCGCCACGCAGACAAGAACAAGTGCGGACAGATCACCTCTCAGTCTCACCTAGTCCAGTACGAATTCCGACGAATCCCTTGGACACCTCGCTCGAAAGCCCGATCCGTCGACCGCAGCAGGAGGTTCAGTACGCAGAGGAGATGGACTGGTCGCCCGTACCGCCGCGGCATCGCGCCTTTGCGCCTCAGCCATCTCCGCGCAAGACCATTGGATTACCCGACCAGCACACGACACAAAGCAAGAACCCCTTTTGGTACAAAGTGCCGGCAGCGCCGTCGAATCCCGCGCGCCAGCTGAGAAATCCCACGCGCGCACCAGATCTAGCGACGAAGCCGGCGGCAGAGGCCATGGACAGCTTCACCTTTTTACCAGCCATGACGCGCGAGAAGAAGGCGCAGAGCCGGAAGAGCGACGGGGTGGAATTTCGGCAGCCGCAGTTTTTCGCGCCGGAGCGGGACGACGCGAGCTCTCTGGCGGATCTCTTGGGCCAGAGCTTCAGCCTGAGCCAGGACGGCGACGAGGAGGATGACGACGATGGTGGCAAGCAGGGGACAAACTCTGCGCGCCAAGGGAAGAGCAAAGGACGGACGGATTCATGCGGAGAGGCGAGCAGCTGGCACCGTCGTCTCATCGAGCCCGTTACGCTCATCGGCTTGCCTGTGCTATGGGCGTCGACGTTGATCTATGCCGTGCCGTTCCGGAATGAGTTTCAGACGGCGCTCATAACCGCTGCTGGAGTGAGTGCCTTTTTCGGCGCCGGTGAGGAGCGGAAAGGCTCCCTGGCAGGACAGGTGCTGGCAGCGTGGGCGGCTGCTGAGCTGGCGGCGTCGTGCTGGGTCGCGTCCTCGCTTTGGAGGGATGGTAGCGGGCGGTTGTGGTACGGGACAGGCGTGCTGACGTCGACGGTTGCTCGCGTGGCATTGAGACGGCTCGTGTCGACGGCACGAATGGATGAAGAGGGCAAAGACGGGAGAAGATAGAGAGGTGAGAGATGCGATCGTCTCAAGGAGTCAAGGGGCGGCGATGGACCCCCTCTTTGAGCTGCCGACGTGGTAGCAGCGGGCGGGCCAACTGCATCCTCTTCTTCTTGGGTCGGAATACGAAGGCAGTGGATGAGTTGCGAGGCGGCCGGGGTGCCTCAGTGGGTGGTGAGTTGTCAGATGCAGCTTTCTTCACGAGCTGTATATAAAGTTGGCGTCGGTTCCCTCAATCTTGTTGCTTCCTGTCCCGTTCATAGATACCTACTACCTACATATATACCTGTCTATCTATCTACTGACTCATTCGACGATCGTGTCCTCATATTTCTACCACTGACAGTCACGAGATGCCTCACGCGGACAAGACCGAGCCGACGATAGCAGGCGTCGTTCTCAGAGTCAACGACGGTCCCCTCAAGCCATCCGAGGTATCGCTCCTCCGCGTCTCCTACCCGACCGAACCGCTAGACAGCCTCCGAGAACGATACAACAGCGAAGGCTACGTCTTCCTCAAGGGCCTCCTCCCGCGCGAGGACGTCCTCAAGGCTCGAGAAGCCTACTTCACATCCGTCTCCTCCAGCGGGGTCCTCAAAGCCGGCACGCGGCCCGTAGACGGCATCTTCGACGGCGACGCCTCGGCGGCTGACTTCCCCGGAATCGGCGCGGGATCCGTCGCCAATTCGCGTCCCGGTTCGACGCGGGGGGCTGCCTTGTTCGTTGACCTTGCGCTTGCGGCTCATACGTCGAAATGGTACGCTGGGAGTGACGATGATGAAGTCGGCTTCGCGCGGCATCCTGTTCTGAAGGAGTTCGTCGCCTCCTTTTCAGGATGGGGGGAGAGGACGCTTGGTGTTCGGAGGTCGTTGCTGAGGAATAACACGCCTGGGAACGGGGCCATCGGCGTTCATTACGACCAGAGCTTCATGCGATATGGTGAGCCGACGGCTGTTACGGCTTGGGTTCCGATGGGGGATATCCGTCTCGAGGGAGGGGGGTTGATCTACCTCGAAGGAGGTTTGTTCTCTCTCTGCCCTTTTCCTTCCCCCTTTGTTCGTGTGAAGTCGGGGCTGAAGGTTTGATGACCATCTCATCTCTAGGAGACGCTCTCGGACAGCAGTTCGAAGCAGATTTCAACAAAAGGGCCAAAGAGGCCGGCATGAGCGAAGAGGAGATGAGGAACGCCTTCAACGCGCACATGATGAGCACCGGCTTCCTGAGCAACGGGCCGGCTGAGTTTGGGAGGGAGCATGGAAGGAGGTGGCTTGTTTCCGAGTATGAGGCTGGCGATGTGGTTCTTCATCGGCCGCATATGGTGGGGCGTTCTTCTTCCCTCTTTATGAGATCCCATCTGCTGCTGGTTTTTGCTTACTTGCCGTATGAATCAGATTCACGCATCGATTATCAATGACGATCCGGAGGGGAGAATCAGGCTGGGGACGGATCTGAGGTTTGTTGATACGGGGAAGCCGTGGGATAAGGTGTGTTCTCCTTTTTCTTGATGATGAGGCGTATGGTTGAACTGACGAGGTGAGAATGTTAGCGATGGAATAACCATTTTCGATTCGATGATGGTGTCTGAGATGTGCTCTATTAATGGATCGTCAGTAATAACTGCATGTCTATCGTTTACAACAGGATCTACATACATGCTGCTTGGGTTTCCTCTATGCTTCCCCCCCCCTTTCCCCTTATGGCAGAGTATAATATCAACTTCCCGGTTACCCCTTTTTATTATCAAGAATCAAAGAATACCTCGATTCCTTTGTTCCCGCCGTCGCCAGTCCTCCAGCAAGGGGCACCGGGCAGCGGTGTTACCCCTAGGCGTCCTCTTAGACACGGGACCGACGCGACGAATGACGGACATGTCGTAGGGCTCTATCGTGTTGTAATAGACGAGATCGCCAGTTTCGTCCTCGAGGCCGTAGATGACGCCGTCGTTGGTGGCGACGACGGCGGAGAAGCTATCCCCGTTGACCATCTCGGTCCCGGTACTGACGTGCTCCCACGTAGCCGTCAGGCTCTTCCAGCGGAAGAGAGCGGGCCGGTTGACGCTGTAGTCGAAGCCGATGCCGTAGGCGTGGAAGGGATCCATCGGGGAGATGGTCCAGCCGGTGGGGAAGCGCATGCGGACCCCGGTTCGGGGGAAGGTCGACTTGCCCCTGGTGAGGATCGTGCCGCGGGGGCGAGCGCTGGGGTGGAGGTCGACGGTGGCGTAGTCCTTTCCCACGATGCTGGCCCAGTATCGACCTTCTCTGTCGATGGCTCCCATCGTCGGCACGAAGGGGAGTTGCTGGACGGGCTCCGTCGTGCCGTTGCGGTAGATGCGCACTACCGTGTCGAAGTCGATGCCGTACAGGAGACGGTCGAGAGGGTTGTAGACTAGGCCTACGATGTGGCCCTTGATCTTGTCGCTCAGCTTCATCGTCCGGCCGGAGGAGAGGTCCATCTGGTAGAGGTTGTTGTCTTGGATGACGTAGGCGTCGTAGATGCAGGAGAACGTAGGAGCAGGGGACGTCTGTCCTTGGGGTCCGAGTCCGGGCGCCGGCCATGGGGACTGGGGGGGAGCCGGTACGGGTCGTTGGGGCCCGGGCATGGGTGCCGGTCTCGACGGATGGGGTCTCTGAGGGCCGGGTCTCGGGGCAGGTGTCTGGGGCTGAGGTCTCGGTGCAGGCCTCCGAGGGTCAGGTCTCGGTGCAGGTCTCTGCGGTTCGGGCCTCGGAGCAGGTCTCGGGGGCTGCTGAGGAGCTGGTACAGGTCTGTGGGTTTCAGGTCTCGGTGGAGGTCTCTGCTGTCCGGGCCTTGGTCGAGGTCTCGAAGACTGTTGAGGAGCCGGTGCAGGTCTTTGGGGCTCTGGTCTAGGCGCAGGCCTCGGGGGGTAGGAGTTCGGTGCCGGCCTCGGTGGATAGGGGTTCGGTGCAGGTCTAGGGGGATAGGAATTCGGTGCAGGTCTCGGGGGATGAGGATCCGGCACAGGTCTCTGCGACTCGGGCCTCGATGACGGTCCCCTCATGTTATCGGGCCTGAACATGTCCTCGGGGCATATAAAGGGAACGGTAACGGCGCAGGTGTCGCCGCCGAGGGGGCATACGCGATGGGCGGTTATCGTCGACGCTGCCCATAGCAGGGCTAGGATGATGAGTATCATCGTTGCTGATGAGATGCGGTTGAGCTGAGGTTCGGATGGGACAGGGAGGTTTGATATCGTTGACAGGGGTTAGATTCGGCGCAGAGCCTCTTGTCTACAAACTTTTTTTTTCTTCATGTTTGGTGTATTGTTAAGTGTAACGTGATATTGGTCTTATTCATAGATGTCTATCGTTATAGGCTATTGGGTCTCGAAGTGTATTGTATATGTAGATAGTAGATCGTAGTATAGGTGCCTTCCAAGGACATAGCAGCATTCCTCAGGGGAAAGGGGGCTGGATCGTTGTGAGCTTCGTCAGAATCTGGAGAGGCGGGTAATAAGAAGCTTAGGAGAAATAAAGGCCATCTGAGCCCGACACCTATATGACTTGAAGAACAGTTCACCCGCTGAGATGCGCGTGATAGGAAAAAGGTGACTCTATCGGGACGCCTCCGGTTGGTTGAAAATTAGGATATACATAGAGTACTATAAGTTCTAATAAATACAGCTCTATAAAACCTTCGGCCTATATCCCCCTCTCCGGCCTCGACTTGTAGTGTTGCAACCCGCAAGCCGGACGAACCACACAGAAGTTCTTCATCTAAACCCCTGACCTGCAGCACGAGAGCAGTCGACTCGTAGGAAACTTAGACCCTGAAACACAGTCAAGGATACATATGTATATATATCAACTCGTCTGTATCGATATAAGCTTGATAGAATACCACACTTATAGGTTGTCTAGTCGAACGTGGCTGCGTATGATATATCTTCAGCTCATCGCTACGATTCTCAAGCACAAAGGAAAGAAGAAGGAGCAGAAGAAGAAGATAAAGCACCTTTTGCAGAATTCTTCCTACACATCACTATACATACATACATATGTAACATGTAGGCCATGAAATCAGCAGTGACAAAAAAAAACCCATCTCAACCTCATCTGCCTGCCCGAATCCCAATCTTACTCTCAGTCATCTTTTTTTTCTCCATCTTCTCTACGCACTGCTGTTCTTCTCCATCGGCCCCTGATCCTGACGAGCATTCTCCATCCGGGCAATGTGATGATTACGCCGCTTCTTCTGCTGGCTACGACGGACCAACAGGACGATGAGACCGACCACCATAGCCACAGCAGCCAGAGAGCCGATGACGATGCCGGCGATGTCTCCGCCGCTCAGCAACGGCTTACCTTCGACGGGCTTGCTGACAGGCGCCGTTCCGGACGAGGCGGGCTTCAGTTCGCCCTCTTTGGGGCCTCCCCCGTGAGGCTTCTTGTCGACCTTTTTGATCCAAGGCGGGTTGATGTTATCCTCTCCTGGAACGGTAGCGTTGAAGCACAGCATGTCATCTTCGACCTTCTCGCGAGGGACGTAGGTGATGTCGGCGCAGACGTAAAAGGTCTGGTTCTCGGGCTTTTCCCAGTTGCTGCGGTAGATGACCTGTATCGTCGCGTTGGTGCCTTCGGAGACGAGGTTGGGCGGGGCGTCGGGGACGACGACGCAAGTGTGGCCCGGATCGAGGTCGTTTATGGACGAGTGGGCGATGTTAAAGGGGGTGAAGTCGCTGTTTTCCTTGGGGTCTATTTGTTTGTTCAGTAGGTAAGCATGAACAGAACAGGGAGATTTCGACGTGTGCCTGGATGAGAAAGATGGTGAACTTTCGTACCTTTCTTGTAGGAGATGCTAATCTTCGAGTCATAGTAATCGTCCTGAGCAACGAGCGAAACCGAGCCACCAGCTACAGCGAAAAGCCCCCCCCCCGGTCTGAGCGTCAGCGATGTGTTGCTTTCTCCTCGTTTTCAACGCCCCCCCTTTCATAACATGACGGAAGAGAAAGAAAAAAAGGAGGACGGAACTCATGGGAAACTTGGTCCTCACGGCAATGGCGCCGGATGAACCGCAAGGAGCCGTGTTATCCATGTCACTGGTCCAGACTCGGCTCTCAGGCCACAGAATGGAAGCAGGGCCCATGTTATCGTCGGTGACGGGAGACGTCGAAGGGTTCAACGGCGACTTCTTCTTGTCACCATGGCCGGCCGTGACGGCGGTGGCCATCAAGGCCAGGCCGAGAGCCAAGGAGTTTTCGATGGAGTAGCGCATAGTTGCTCACGAAGCTCCTGGGGAGGCGATAGAGACTGAGGAGAAGAAGGGGAAACGGGGTAGGAGAGGAGGAGGAGGAGGACGAAGACGAGGAAGAGGAAAAGAGTGTATGAAAGAGGAGAGGAAGATGAGACGAGAAGGAGAGAGAGAAGGGAGAGAATCAGTCGGGGGAAAATGACCGGGAAACGGCGCTGAGAGGGAGCCGGATTAAACAGGCTCGGCCCTGGCCCGGGCCATGGTGGCACGACTCCTTCTGCGAGGGGGTGGGTGGGTGGTACTGATGGTGCTGGTGGTATCCAGGTATCCAGTCTGGAAGGTTTTTTTCAAATACGTGTAGGGAAGAGATTACAACGTTGTTATACGGCTAGAAGTGTGTGTTAGAGTAATGAGTGTGTACTACATTGTGGTATTATACATATGTATGTATATGTATGTACATATGTATGAGCGCTATTGGACAGAGAGTTTTGATTATGGATGCCCAACGATTTGTTTCGACGAGTCACGATGAGAGAGAGATGATCTGATAAGATTAGATGAGACCTTCCTCATCAATCAGACCGGCATCATCTCGGCCTTCCGGACCCGGTCTCGTACAGCAAAGTGTACGGATACAACTTCACACCGTACATACATACAATACCCGAGACTTTTTTGCATGTGCTTTCTCCCTCGTCCCTTGGATGATGCCGGAAGCGAGCTGTTATCATTCGTAATCGGCGAATGAGGTGGAGTCTTGGCCTCTGAGTCTCTGGGAGATGATGGCGAATGATGGACGAAGAGGTGGATACGGGTCACAGATCTTGCTTCGTCTTGGGATACGTTGATTTTCGTTGGCTTTCGTTTGTCTGTAGACAGGAAAAGTTTGTTCGTCTTGGGAATTCGCTCATCCGTTGAAGCCTTGGGAGTTGAGATCTCCAGTACATATGTATATACATATATATGTTGATATGTCTACTAGACAGTACATAGGTAGTAGGGATAGATGAACTTGATCTCACGAACAACAACTTTCTAAACTGTTTCCCAGCTTCCTCTCACAAGATGAAAAGATAGAACAGAACAGCGGGAGAGAGAGAGAGAGAGAGACAAGGGGGCAAGAGAGACAAACGGGATCGATGCCAAGGATCAGGCTGCTCTGGAGAATGTGACCTTTCGTTCAGGCGGCGCCTTTTTCCGGTGTAACCTCCGTCTGTCTTTTTCTCTCTGCCGAACGAATCGCCCCTCTTCAACAGTCCTACCTAGGCAGCAGCAGCACTGTCTTATTATTGTAGAGAGACCCACGCTATGGTTACTGGAATGCAGTAATACGATGTTGCGTCTCGTTGTTGCTTGTTGAGACCCTCATTTTTTGGGAAGAGGACGAGATGACGGAGGGAAGAGGAGAGAAGAAGAAGGAAGAAGGAAGAAGAAGCTGGTGAGCTGTTACTTTTATGTATATACATACGGTTATACATATGTATAACCTGCCTAGAAGGAAGGGAGGTAGGCCATGCGCTGTGTTATGCCGTCTGTCTGTTATCAATCTGTTTGTTTTTATCTTGTTTATACGGATAGAAAGTGAACACCTATTGCAAAGCTTATGCTATGCTATGCTAGATGATATGCTATTGTACACACATTCATACAACATAATAAGCCCCCATCCCAGCATCGAGGCAACTAGAGCCCGAAATATGGAAACCCTCCAGAAACTCCAGTTCATCCTATACCCTTTCTCTTCTCTCCCCTCCTGTTCAACCGCAACGCCGACTTCATAGAAGAACAGAACAGAAGGGAAAAGAGAGATGGACAGATGATGATAATGACGATGATGATGATGAAAGACGCTACATCCACTGAGAAAAGTCAATCTGCGACATGTCCTCTTCTAGGAGACCCATGATATTCCGATTCCCCAACAGGAACTCGGCCATCTGAGTCGTCTGTCCATTCTTCTGGCCTTGCTGCTGCGGAGCATTGTACTGCCTCCCGGCCACGGCTCGATCCTCACCCGGCAGCAAGCCCAGCTGGCTCAGATACATGCCGAACTCGTCGCCGATGGGCCCCGTCGGCTGGTCCGGCTGCAGCTGCAGTCTCGACTCGACGTATATCCTTACGGCGTCGTACATGACCTGGCAGAGCTTGTATAGCTTCTCGATCGTTTCCGAGTCGCCTCGGCAGGATGAGAAGGACATTACGAAGTCGTGCAGGATTTGGAGGTCTTGTGCTGATAGTGTCTCGATGACGTAGCAGATGAGGACGAAGAAGGGGGTGAAGGGGGTGATGGTGAGATACCTAATGAATCAAGTAAGTGTGAGAGTTGTCATGATAAGGAGGATGAAGAACGAAAGTCAGGGGCAAACAGAACAAGGACGAAAAAAACAACGCACCAATGGATATAGATGGACTTGACGCAGTTGCTGTTGTCGATGAAACGGATACAGTCCTGATGAACATGGATCGCACGGCGAGCAGCCTCGAGGCATTCGTTGGAGAAGCGACTGATGGAGCTCTCGGACGCGGGAATCAATCGGTAGACGAGCGTCAGCGTGGCGAGGAACTGTATCTCGTCTCCTCGGAGAAAGAGATGAACGACGTCGGATGAGTGAAGACTGGCATGGCAGCCGTAGAGCTGCTTCCGGTACACCGACGACTGGACCTCCAGCTCGCGGCATTCGATGGCTAACGTCTCCGCGTTACGAACCAGATCCTTGTGCGGCAAGGCTGAAGCAGCTCGACTATATCTAGAAGGGGGTTGGGAAAAAAAAGGGACGATCAGTATAACTCCCAGCTAACCGGGGAGGGGTGGCTGAGCGAGAGCAAGCAAGGACCATACAGAGATTCGTAGATGCGACCTTGCAGACAACCTATCCTGATCCACAAGCCGAACAGGCCGGAAATCTCGGGACTTCCGAAGCCTTCCAGGTCGGGCTCACGGGTGATGTCGATGTCGCATTCGAGGATGACGGAGGAGCGGCCAAGGCCCAGGCAGACGCCCCTCTCAAGCGAGTAGACGTGCCAGAAGATGATCCTCTTCTGCCTCGAGAGCTGAGGCGAGTTGTTCCTCAGCGCGTCGGCGTGGTGGAAGCGGCCGGCTTGACAGAGTCGGGCGGCGGTAGAGATGAGATGCCATGCTACGAAAGCTCTGGAGATGTCGACGGCGTAGAGGGCCTAGAGGTTAAGGGGGGGAAGAACCGGTCAGCAAAGGAGCCGATATATATATGTATATAGTATAGGTGAGAGTGAGAGAGAGAGAAGGAGAGCGAGCAGTGAAACAAGGACCCTCACCCCTAGAAGCAGAGCCTGAACGTTCTCGATCGTGGCGGAGAGGATAAGAGGCGTGCTGGCGAGACCGGTCTCGATATTGATCCTGCACTGTTGTATGTACGACCCGTACTCGCCCTGGACGACGGGATCGGTCGAGAGGGAGAATTGCTCGGTGAAGAGGTTGTACAGCATCGCGTTGACGATGATGAACTTGGCATCCGTCGAGTCATCCGGGGACGAAGCCGGGTAGTAGACGGTGCGGCATAAGGCGTCGAAGTCGCTGATGCCGACGATGGTGCAGGTGATGCTGAACAAGGTCGGGGGGGAGTCTAAACTCGTCTCTCCATCAGTAGCAAGCTCGAACAGACAGACTTAGGAGAAGGAATCTTTTTTTTTTCTCTCACTCTTAATACTATCCAACAAGGCGACGACAGCACCGATAGGAGGCATGGGAAGATGCGTAAGCCCAGCCGGAGGAAGCCTCTGCCTGAGCGGGAAGTGAACCTTGAGCCCGAAGCTGGCAAACGGCCTCTTCTGCAAGTCCACCAGCTGGCTCAGGTTGCTGAGCGCCGCCGTCATCTCCGGGTTCGCCGCCGCGGGCATGGTAGACCTCTGTGCCGCCTTCTCGAGGAACTCGCGCGCGAAGTTGGTCTGCTTGGCGAGGCCGGAGTCCGGTCCGAAGGGGGACTCGTCGTTTGCGCTGTCGTATTCCGACGCCGACGAGCCGGCGGCCATGGCGCCGATGGAAGAAGAAGAAGAAGGGTGGGCTGCGTCTAGGATGGTTGTGTTGTTGCTGCTGCTTCCGCCTCCGTCGCTGCTGGGGTGGTCTCCTCGGCCGTTGAGGAGGATTTCGAGGCTGCCGAGGCGGGAGATGATTTCGTCGATTTTGCGTTCGCTTTTTCGGATTTTTAGTTTGTGAAAAGGAGTGAATAGGTTTCGAGATGAAGGGGGGGGAAAAGAATTGGCTCTTACTATCGTGATGAGATGAGGATTCGCTGTCGGTGCTCTTTCGGTCGTTGACCTGCTCCTGTAGAGGTGCATTGTCGGTTCGCTGTTCGGCAAGTGGAACAAGGCCATCCTTTATCGCAGCGTGTCTTTTTGTTTGTCAGGTCTTGTCAGCCAGGGTTATCGTTTGTCTATAATGTTGACGTTGATGACGAGGTTGAGGTTGAGGTTGAAGTTGGGACTTGAAGTCGAGGATGACGTTGGAGTTATAGATTCACAACTCACCTTTCGCAACCGACACTGATCGCACTACACTTTCAACGTCAGCTCAACTGTCCCCTGTCTTTCCGAAGGAATAAAAGGGGGACTTACCACTCGCTTGCTGGGATCGCCATCATTGTACGACGACGACTTATCCGGGCTTCTCGAAAACTCTTCCATCTCGCTTCTCGAAAGTCGGAGCCTAAAACGAAGAAAGGGGGAAGCGGCAGGCGATGAATGACGACGCGCATATTTGTTCTTTTACATACCTGTGTGTGTAGTATGTAAGGATTTTCTTCCCCCCCCCCCCCCCCCCCCTGCTTTCCCTCTCCTCCACCTCGGGAGTTTATCTCTCTCTGCCTTTCTTGGCTGGCACTCGGAAACTGGGGAACACTGCCCCCCTCTCCTCTCCCCTGGGGGAACGGATCCCTCCCCTCCTACTCGCTCTGTTCATCTTTCGTCACCCTCCTCAGGGCCTTAGCCTCGTTTCAAAAGCCCTTTTTCTTCTCCCGACCGTCTGTAGCGCCGGATTCCCATTAGAGTGGTTCCTCTACCCTACCCGCTGCAACGGGCCCTGTAACATCAACTTGATGCGCCAAGATCTCGTGTCCTCAGCGGTTGGCAGGGCAGCCCTTACAGCTAAAAAAGCAGGTAGCGCGCAGCCCTTGATTGATTGTTCGTTCATCTTGATCCCCCCTCTGATATCATAATACTCCCCCCCCCCCCCCCCCCCCCCCCCCCCCCCCCCCCCCCCCCCCGCCCCCAGCCCCCCCCCCCCCCACCCAATAGACACCCCCCCCCACCGGAGAAGGGG
>PDHP01000050.1:72359-167136 GCA_003339455.1 Ophiocordyceps camponoti-leonardi (nom. inval.)
AGGCCCTACAGCCAAAAAAGCAGGGAGCGCGCCGCCCTTGATTGATTTTTCGTTCCTCTTGCTCCCCCCCCCGATATCATAATCCCCCCCCCCCCCCCCCCCTGATCAACGCACTCCCCCGCAACTCATGGACCCTGATGAGGAATACTAATACATAGTAATACCTACATCGAAGGGGAAAGGGGGAGTCGAGTCGAGACGCGCGGCTTTTTATCCCCGTCCTCTCTGCCTAGTGTTACTCTTTCCTCCCGCACCTGTAGCAGGGGTTCATTCAGACTAGGTAGTTTGCCGCGGTCAAGGAGGGCTGGCCCCACCGAAGGTAGACAGCCTGGGGGAAAGGGGGGAGAATATTGCATGTGCTTCTTCGGTTGGGAGTTGATGAAGTTCTTTGATGATGTGATGGATATGACCGCTGCTGTGTGTCTATCAGGTAGGAATTGCCTGGAAGAATATCCAGTCGACTATAGAGGAAGAGAAGGAAGGAAAACTCGTAGGTAATTCGAGTGAGAGAGAGGTTTAAAAAAAAACCTTGCTCGTCAGTCATGAAGCAATAGAGTTGCAGGCTAAAACATGATGGGCTACTGACAACCGGCTTCACCCTGGTAGACATGATTCCTATCACGACCCTATATCCACATGCATATCCTTACATACATACGAGCATGCATATAAATATATATATGCCTATACATAGTAGACATATTGCCAATGATCTCATTCCTGAATACCTAGTTATCAAAAAGGATGAAAACCGGTAGATATTGACGCTCTTCTACCGATCATTCTGAGTTATCAAACGCAGGAACCAAGACGTACCTATTCACCCATACTACTAGTAACCATAGAATACACTCCCAAACCCCAGTTGAAGCCGTCTCTTCTACCTAGTAAGATAGGCTGCGAGTCTGTGACAGAATCTTGTGTCAAGGGGGGCCGCTTCTACGGCAGCCAGAAACTAGACCAACTGGGTAACAAGAGCCGGACTAAAAAAAAAGTATAGACAGGTTCCGTCGGTAGGCAGAATCTAACTCGTGATGACACCTCGGTCAGTGAACTTTTCCTGACTCGCAACCAACCGGCTCCAGGATAATGGTTATGACGAAAGTCGACGTAATGGGTGCATTATAGTTACCCATACATACACGGATATTAGTCGATATATGTATATTGTGTACATCTTTGCCATCTGACGTTGGAATCGGTCCACTGCCGACGCGACCTTGACCTGCTTGTAGTTGTATGCATATACATATCCGTACGTATGAGCGAAAAGACTCCTGAACCGTGATGATTAGGAAGGGAGTACTCCGTAGATTATCTGCCAATATGTCAACATCGCGGTAAACATGTGCATGCACTACTTCGAAAAAGCAACGTTTCCCTGCAGAATGGTCAAGGTCAAGTTGAGGGAAGTCAACGGCGTGTGTATATGCGTGTAATGTATGATGTCCTCGGTTCAAAGTGCGTACATATAGACACGCGAGACCTTGACTCGAATACCCCTTTCAGAAAGAAATACGGCCAACAGTTCGAAAGCGATTACTCTCCTGCCCTCCCTCTATGTATGTATATATGTCTGCGTACATCTATGTCTTTGGCAAGAGAGGGAATCAAAGCAGCCTACCAGCAGAGTCAAGGCGGGCAGTCAACATAGGAGTAAACAGACAGAAATCAGTCGTAGAAAGAAGAAGAAAATATTGCCCTAAAATTCACAGTACGGACGAGTCTCAGATGATAGAAGATAGACGAGCGTCCCCAACGGTCGCCACAGAAGAGAAGAACAAGGAAAACATGGCCTTTCACGGGATCACCATCTAATCAACTCCCGAACAACAGGATGAAATCAGGGTCTCCTTCTCTTATTCGTCCTCTTTCTCTTCCCCCCCCCCTTTCAGACCATTGTGAGGGGAGTTTCGGCCCGGTGTCTCAGGGCCAGAGGTTCAGACGTAGGCCGATGCTACGTCGGCCGATCCGTCGACTGACAGCGCCCGCTCTAGCTCTCTCTCTTCTCTCTTTCTATTCTCTCAGAGAGGAGACGAAGACGGGCTTGGTGGGGTGAACTCTTGTACTTCGATCGAGAGGGTGACGTGAATCGCGCATCTTTGTTATTTAGAAAGTGGGAGAGAAGGGGGAAAAATGTGTTCCTCTCACCACCGTGATGCCTATAGTTATGCTGCTGGTCAGCCTAGGTTTCTCTTAATTAATTCGTTGCCCTTCTCTTTAGTTGAATCTCTTGCCTTTAATGAACGCACTCACCGTAATTGTTTTCTCTTCTTCACAAAGGGGCCTCGGTTGAGAAATGGCTTGGGGCGTGTTGGAAGATACGCGGATGACCTTTCCTCCCGGAACGATCAGACTGACTGCGAGTGACGATGAGAACGGTAGGACAACTCCATGACTCTGCTGGCTTCCTTCGTCTGATTCTGACCGCTTCTGTGCAGACGATGAGTTGAGCGAAAAGCATGCGAAGAAACGGGATGGTGTTGTGCTTCACCCTCAGCCGAGCGATAACCCCGACGATCCGCTCAACTGGTGAGAGACAACCAAAACCTACATCACTGAAGAGAGAGAGGAAGAACGAAAAGCTCATTCGTCTATCAAACAGGTCCTGGCAATGCAAGATATCACACTTTCTCCTCCTAGCCTTGGGCGCAAGCCTCACCAACGCGTAAGGAGTCAACTCGTCCTCTTCCATCCTTGAGAGAAAATCTATCAGGTCAACTAACAAAGGCCCAACAAAAGCGCCAACGTAATGCTAACGCCAGGCCTCATCCCCCTATCGGAAGCGTTCGAAAGCGAGGAAAAGTCCGTCTCCCTCTTCACCATCGGCATCGTCGCCCTCTGGACCACCATCGGAGGCCACGTCACCGTCGCCGGCTCGGACGTCTGGGGAAGAAGACCCTTCTACATCACCAGCGTCGGCATCCTCGCCCTGGCGAACCTGTTGGCTTCCGTCACACTTACGCTGCCGACGCTCGTCATCATCCGCGCCGTCTCGGGCTTGGCTTCTGCTCCTTTTCTTTTGCTTACCCCCGCCAGCGTGACGGACGTCTTCTTCTCTCACGAGCGTGCTGCGTATCTTGCCGTTCTGATCGCCGCCTTGAATGCTGGTGGTCAGCTAGGGTAAGACATCACACCAACCTCCTTTCCCCCCCTCTTTATATGAATGATGGAAGGGCTGAGAATTTCTTCTCATCCAGAGTCGTCATTGCTGGATACATCGTTCAGGCTGTCGGCGTTTCGGCCCTCTTCAAGCTCTCGGCAGCAGCGTACGCGGCTTTCTTCGTAGTCGCCTACTTCTTCCTCTTCGAGACGGCTCATTATGAGAGAGAAACGGTGTCGTCGTCGTCGTCGTCGTCATCTGATGGCGGACTCAGTCGTCAGACTTCATCAAGCCGTTCTATAAACAACCTCAAGAGCCAGCGAGATAGCAGCAGACAAGACGTCTTCAACAACCGGATGAGCCAAAAGTCGTTCATAAGAGGCTTGCTCGACCCTATCCTGCTGCTGGCGTTGCCGCCGGTGTCCTACTCGGTCATCACCTTCGGAGTCTATCTCACCCTGGCTATCAGCCTACCCATCCTCGTCGTCGAGATACTCCGGGGAGAACCGTACGGACTTCCACCGCTCGAAGCCGGTCTCACGTGTCTCCCCCTCGCCATCATCACCATCATCGCCGGGCCTCTCATCGGGGCATTGATGACCGTCTCCGCTCGATTCATGGCCAACAAGAACCGTGATAGCAAGGGCGTCTTCGAGCCCGAGTTCCGGCTCATCACCCTGCTCTTCTGCGCGCCCGTCACCGTCGGTGGCCTCATCGGGCTGAGCGTCAGCACGACGCGGCAACTTCCGCTGCAATGGGTGCTTTCCTGGCTATGCGTGACCTACCTAGGCTGCATGTGGACGACGCAGGTCGTCTTCGTCTACGTCGTCGACTGCTTCCCAGCCTTGACCGGCCAGTCTTTCACGCTCATCAACCTCTCTGCCGCCATCGGCATCTTCATAGCTTCGGACGGGCTGATTACTTGGTCAACTACGTCGGGGACCTCGACCGTGTTCGACGACCTGGCCGCCTTGTCTGCCATCGTCCTGTTGCCGACGGTGCCTATTTGTATCTTTGGGAAGAGGATAAGAAGCAAGTTGGCCCGCATGGAATGGACCCGATCTCTGTCTGCTTAATGAATAGTGTAATAATATTGGCAATCTTTCATCCGTGGGAACGTCAACCTTCAACTGCACGGCAACAAGAAAGCACTGAGTAGCAAATCGGTCAGTCATAAACGGGAATGCCTCCAGATAAGGGGAAGAAAGATGTCACCCAAAGCATACATATTAGTCTAAGAGACGTTCAGGGAGACACAAGCTGATGAAACATCCCGTTGCGGTTCCCGGCCTTCCCATTTTCAGGCCTCGCGTGGCCATAATCATCACCGTCAGCGCCAAGGCGGATACCTTCAGCTACAACGTTGTCACCTGTAAAGGGTACACAGATTACGTTTTATATGGCATCCGAAACTTGAAAAGGAAGAAGATTGATACCACTTGAAGAGTTGGGCAAGGTTTAACAGGGTTGGGCTGGACTTGGACAAGCCCTAGTAGGTTCTCACCGAGTCCCCTTGCAACGACTAGGCAAGGCGGTTCATTGTGGATATGCGAGGCATATTCTGGCCCGAGGTTCCTTTAGCTTTTTTTCCTGCTCGAGATGCTATATTAGTGATCTAGCTCTCCGGCTTATGTTTGGCCAAGGTCATCATTAACAGGCCAGAAAAGCCAAGATGGCTCACGGCTTTTCTTACTTCTGAGAACAAGAGAAATCACATTACGGGCCAGCTCAAGGGTCAGACTGGATCGTCTATCAAGTCTAAACCATGCATGGGGATAGAGAGCCCGAATGTCGGCTGACGATGAGCCACTTACCTACCAACGGCTATAGCGAAGAAAGTGGCCACCAGCAATGTTTGATAAGCTTTCGTTCTTTTTTTAGGGGAAGAGGAGTTTTCTTATGTGTATAACTACTACATGTATCCTGTCCACCGCTCCGAACATGATTTTCCTTTAGACTGAAGGGAGAGACGACACCTCTCCGGTAACTCAGGTTGTAAAAAACTACCGCGGGTATTTTGCTTTGGTTCTTTTTCCTTTCCTCGTGTACTGTTTCTGCGAGATTTTTTTGCCTTCTTTATTCCCATTCACAACTCTCCTATTGGATTAGGATTCCTATGTACCATGGGTCTGGTCTCTAGCTGTCTCTTCATAGTCCTCTTCCTGCAACGACTGGTGGTTGCTGGCCATCCCGGCATCGAATGTGGACGGTTTCAACAACACTTCTTTCAACACGTTCTCGACAGCATCGACGTCACAGACCACTCCAGATTCAGTGCACAATACATTAATCCCCTATATCTACACGCTCTCTTTGCCGTCCTACCGGTCGAATTGCTCGTCGCCATCAACACGAACTGGCATCTGAACACCTATAAACTTGCCGAACTTCTCTCGGAAGAGCAGCAACACGCCACCAACACGAGGAACCTGCGAGACTCCATCAAATTCTACCGGCAAGCATCATCAACCGGAATGCGAATGTGCTGGCAGAGCAACCTGACGATTCAAAACCGATATCACAAGAACGTCCTGGGCGCCATCAACAACTTGCTCATCAGCTACGAGTCGGCGGAGTGGAACATGCCTCGTCGGCCCATGTTCCTGCCGCCGGGGGAGCTCCGACACGATAGGCCCATCTGCCTCTCGGCCGACGACGTGCAGGCCAGGTGGTTCAGGAAACACCTGCCTGCGCTTCACAGGGCCAAGTTCCAAGAGGACGCCACGACTCCCTATCTCGATCTGAGAAAGATGAGGAACGAGACGTATACGTGGGCGGGCACCTTTGGCCGCATAGTCTACAAGGTCATCTGCAAGTCGCAAAGCGGCCGACTGTTGGAGCGTGCGCTTCCTGGGGTCCCGATCCCGGCCGGTTCGTACGGCAGTTTCTTTGACAAGATGAACGCCTTCTTTCAGAGTAGATCTGGCGTCTGCTTTACTCTAGGCAAGAAGAAGACTGGTTCGATACCTATGAGGTTCTATTGGATCGATGCAGGGATGAACGATTTTTGATATTCCTCCCATAAAGACGAGTTTACAGAGACATACATACATGCATGCATGTGTATCGGAATCAGGAGGAGAGAAAAAAAAGGGGGCTGGTTTCGGGGCGTTGGCCATACGCCGCTTCTCTATGTTAGCCGTTGAGATGAGAGGGCATGGGAAGGCAGGTTTTGAATAGTGGCCAGATGATGTATGTATCGAGCATGAGATTTCTTCCGTCTTCGGGTCTCGGGCCGGGACGAGTCTTTCCTATTCGACGGTCTAGACAATGGGAAATGGTTCAGACACGTACGTGAAAGTGCCTGGGATGACTTTTGAGTTCGTTGCCTCGTTAGACCTTTGAAGAAACAGCAGGCTGAAGACTTTGGCTGTTGAGCAGCATCGTCGGGTGATTTATAAGTAAACAGTCTCGTTTCATAAGACAGGACAAGGTGTCAACAAAAACTCCGAAGATTGTCTGGACCATGTATAAGGCCTCAAGGGGGGGGGGGGGGGGGGGAGTAGAGGGGGGAGGAGACGATGTTTAAACTCAAGTATGTATAGACCGAGGCAAACCTCTCCCCATCAGCAATAAGTTGTCATCTGTAGAGTACATACATACATACAGAGAGCAACGAGAAGTGAGCTCTACAAGGAGAGACGCATGCCACTCCAAGGGGGAAAATGGTGGACGTCATCAGAGCAGAGAAGACGAATCAAGTCGCAGGCTCGTATTCAGATGGGGACCACGACAGGCTCTGCTACCCATGCAACTGCTACGCATGCAAGGGACCAGAAGAAGAGACAAATGGGGGGGCCAGAACGGAGATTTTATTGCATGCCAATCAGAGTTCCTTTGCATTCTATTTCTGCCCCTCTGTTCCGCTGTAGAATCAAAAGCTTCAGCAACCTCTTATAAAGAACGTTGAAGCCTAGTATTGCCATTGAAAAGAAGGGAAGGGGGAAAAGAAAAACGAGGCAATCCTAAACAAGCTCTCTCTCTCTCTCTCTCTTCCTACCACACGGAAATGGACGATACATCGACGTTGCTTAAACAAGACCTCTGGGCTACCAATGCATATCCAGAAGATGCAACTCCCGCAGAGAAGATTCGACTTTCGTATATGCGTGCTCGAAGCATCGTCAAACAAGTACGCATGACGGTCGAGGATATCGCAAGCTTCAGCTCCAAGTTCAAAGACTTTCACATGGACTGTGAGTCTACCGTGTGCAGAAAAGACACTTACCTCCCTTCCTAGGCAGATGGATACTCGACGAGCGGCTTTGTCCCGATCTCTAATGTCAATATCGCAGATGTCGTCACCGCAGACTCTGCCGCGGCCATTATCCTGGTTATCCACTGGAATCTCTGCATGGGGACGATTGCTCAGCATCTGAAGAAACGACCTGATCTCGGCGGGCTCATCCAGCAGCTGGAAGACTTTGACGTCTGCGGCGAGTTCATGCTGACCGAGGTCGGTCAAGGCCTCGATGCGAGAAACATCCAGACGACGGCGACCCGGAATCCGGATGGGTCGTTTGACCTGCACACGCCCAGCAGGGAGGCCAGCAAGATCATGCCGCCGACGACGACGCTGGCGGGGGTTTCTCGCGTCGCCGTGGTGTTTGCCCAACTCGTCGTCGACGGGGAGAGGAGGGGGGTTCGGCCCTTTATCGTCAAGATCAACGGTGAGAAGAAGATGGCGGCCGGGGTGAAGTCGCGGCTGATGCCGATGATGTCCGGACCGAAATGCCTCGACCATGCCGTGACGACGTTTGACCACGTTCATCTCGAGCCGTGGTCGCTGCTGGGAGACATATCCATGCCTCCGGATGTCCACCTCGACTTCTTGCGTCACATCCAGCGCGTGACGGTTGGAACCTTTACCCTCTCGACATCGTACGTTCCCATCCTACGATTGTCTGGCTACATACTCGGACGCTTCAGTCAGCAGCGGCTAGTAAGCGATGGAAGGACGGAGAAGAAGATTCCCATCATCAGCTTCTCGACACAGCACACGCCCGTCCTGACGGCTCTGACGACGGCCACGGTCCTTCGAACGTTCGCAGACGTCATCTGGCGGAGGTTTCTCGACGCCAAGGACGGAAGGATACGCTCTGCCCTGGCTTGCATCTTTAAACAGACGGTGGTCGAGAACGGACGAGGTCTATGCGAGGAGATGATTGACCGCTGCGGCTGGCGAGGCTTATACCCTCAAAACCAGATTGCCGAGTTGACGGCTGCCATACGAGGGAGCTCCATCGCGGAAGGCGACGTCTTGGTGCTGTGTATCCGTCAGTCTTTTTTCTTCTTCTTCACTGTTCCTCGAGGCCTTCCGTTCGCTCTCCCCCTTTTCTGACTGAAGAGAGACGCAGGTTTCGCCTCGGAAGTACTACAAGGACGATACGCAGTGGCCGAGGCTGCGGATAGTACGACGCTCCTCGCCCGACACGAGGCCGGCGTGTGGAAAGAAGCGGCCCAGGTCCTAGCCAGCATCCAAGCCAACGGCGAGACGCACCGCAGCGAGGCCTTTAACGCCCAGATCCTGCCGCGAGCTCGGAGCTTAGTCCAGGCCATCGGCGACCGCATGTCATACGAGGCGGCTGCCGAGTCGGGAAAGGTGACGGCGGCGATGCTCGAGCTTTACGAGACGACCTGCCTGGCGAGAGACATGAGCTGGTACGTGGAGAACCTGGGCTTTACACGTGCGGAGCTGTACGCGAGGCATGCCGCGGCGGTGCGGAACCTGCTGCCGAGGTTGGACGAGATGCTGGATGAGACTGGAGCTGCTGCCTGGGCGACGGCTCCGATTTTATCGGGGGAGGCGTGGGATGGATGGATGGATGGATTGGCTGTGTTTGAGGGGCCCAAGAAGGAGGAGGGAGAGGAGAAGCAGGAAGAGAAGGAAGAGGAGGGGGAGAAGAAGCAGCCGGTTCAGCTGAGGGCGAGCAGTACGAATACGCCGTGGATATATCAGGCGATCAACAACGTGAGAACGATGTCCGTATTCCGGTACAACGGTCAACGGGTAAGCGTAGGGGGGGAATGTTCAGCAGCATAGTGTGTATGTAGGTAGAAAGATAGATGGCTGATGAACGATGATGACGAGGGTAACAGGCCATAGCAACGTACGACGACGAGGAAGAAACATATGTATGTACGACGACGACGACGACCACGATGGTAATTGAACAAAATTTCCCTTCTTCTTTTTGGGTTCCCGGCACTACCCGAGACTATAGGGCTCGCTCGGCATGATACGGGTTGCAGCTTGGTTCATGGGAGTTTCATCGAATCCCATGCCGCCGGGAAGAGAACAAGTTTATGGTCATCACGTGATCCGACTCTATGCCATCCGGAAACGATTGCATTATAAAGAACGGGCTGTTTTTTCCTTCTCTTTCTCATTCCCTCTTCACAGACTCAGTCTGTCTCAGGAAACATCGTCTCAAACCTTTTCTCCGACTGAATGATAAATAAACAGGGCAAAAAAAAAAGGAAAAAAAAATCATTCACGCAGAAGGCGAAACACGTGCAAGCAGAGACACGTGTGCTGAGGAATTTCGAGGGGAGGACGCGGGGGAAAAGGAAAATATATCCATAATGAGGGGGAAGAAATGCTATTGAGTAGGTAGGTAGGGGAAATAGGATAGCATATTGGGTAGCGCGGAGTATTTTCTTCCTTTTGAATTCTTATACAAAGTTTTTCTTCTCTTTCGTCCTAAAATCTACGGATACTTTCGGACTCCTCCATGGGGTTCTCTCTTCCGTGGCAATCCTTAGAAAAACATCGCTGGCCCAGACCGACGACGACGGCGATTGCGGGCGGCCGAGACGGGCTCGGCGTTTGTTTCGGATCCTTGGGGGGGCTCTCCTCTACGTCCGTACCTCCCTAGGGGATGAGAGAAAGTCGGGAATGCGGAGTTACGGAAGAGGAAAGCGGATAGATCTTCGTGCATGCCTACCAGGCTCCTATGTCCTTATTCCTAGTCCTTACTCCTTACTCCTCACTCCTTAGTCTCCCTACAACATTAAGTGCACTATCCGTATGCAGTATGCAGATGGATAGAAAATGCGAGGCTGTGAGTGTCATCATTCGTCCATCTGCTCATAATAGTGGTTGGCGTTGCTGATGAGGGGACTGCCATGCGGCTATGAAGCTTAACCTCTACCCTGGTATCCGTACGGAGAATAGGCATGTTATTCGCCTGCCCATGTTGACGATAAATACTCCGTACCTACCTACCTACTTTGTGAACGCAATCATTCAGATTGGGTACTATCAACCATGTTGTGTATCCGTAGGAGTATGTGTTTTCTTACCTTGATGCCCTCTGCTGATGTGCCTACCAAGTAGTAGTAGTATTGGAAGAGAGCCCTCCTCCCTCTCTCCGGGCAACTTTTTCCTACCAAAACAGCAGATAGACGGGATAACCGGCCAGCCATCCACCCACAGACAAACACACTCACTCACTCACACACACTCACATCTGCCGAAGGGGAAAAAAAAAAAAATAAAGATCGTCTTCGTTCTTGTCTTTCCATGGCTTGGTGGACTTGTCAGATGGTGGTGGAGACTGGAGAATGTGGCTGTCACAGTGCGATATTGACTGCACGGTCTTTCTCTCGGCTCAAAGCGCAGGCGAATCTAGTGCGAAATCTCCTTCCACGAACACTGTATGTCAAGAACTCCCTCCCCGCGTGTACGGATAGACAGATTCGTACTAGGTAAGCGACATGGCATGGACGCCCCCCCCCCCCCCATCTGCTGTTGGCGGTGCCTATTTTCAGCACGTCCCTCCCCCCCCTCATCCGCCCCCCCAAAGGGCCAAACCCCCCTGTAGAGACAAACTTACAGAGAGCAGCTAAAACTCGTCCACCGAAGCCACCGAAACAGAAAACCACCCCCCCTAGACTTCCGTCTACCACCAATCCACCACCACCACCACTACCACCACCATCTCTCCTCTCCCTTTTCTACCTTTGCCTACCCTTCCTCCTTTCCTTGGACCCGTTCTCTCTCTCTCTCTCTCTTCCTCTCTTTTATCCATCTTCCCTTTCTCTTGCAGCAAACCTCTCTTTCTCTTCTCGACACCCTCCTTCTCCTCCTCCTCCTCCTCCTCCTCCTCTTCTCTCACCTAACCCCCCTCCCTCCTCCTCCCATCCTATCTACTGCTGCCACGCCTCTCTCTCTAGTCCACCGTCTCTCAAGCCTCTCTGACTGAGTCTCGTCTCGCTTCCAACAACTCGAATAGTCAACGACAAGATGGCGACTTCTGTCCAGCGCGTTGGCTTCGTCATGACGTCTGGTCCTCTCTAGCCTCCTGTTGTCCTCCGCAAATTCCCCCATCTCTCTTCTTCTTACCCCCCCCGAAAACGCGTCGACGAGACATCCTACCATACATCCGCATCTCTTTCAACCAACCAGATTCGTCCGTCTCGTCACTCGTCCTTTTCTCTACGTCTCGACGCCATGGCTTCCAAACGAAACTCGCGCATCTTTCTCGACGAAACAACAACCCCTCCACCTGATTCGCAACCTTCTCCGCCCTCCCAGCAGCGCTCTCGCCACGGTTCGATGGAGAACGATGTGGCGCAAGATGCTGGAGATAGACAACAGCGAATTCACAGGGATAACTCGTCTGCCCCTTCGCGTGCCGCGAGCCTCACCCGCGGCGAGCGAGATGCCACTATTCGTGAGCTTCTTTCACTCTCCCTCTCGGTCTGGCCTCGGGGACTGACTTGTCGCGCAGCCAAGGTGACGCGCTCGACCACCTTTCCCGTTGATCCTTCCGCCGGCCGGCCGGCCAACTTTGGTGTCGTTTTCCCCCACGTCTACCGCAGCAGCTATCCGCAGCCCGAAAACTACGACTTCCTGCAGAGCCTGAAGCTCAAGACGGTCGTGTAAGGCGGACCCCTCCTCCACCCCATCCCCTTGGCCATTTACGGTCACCGGGATTGCTGACGCCGTGCCAGTACCTTGGTGAACAAGGATGGCGGCGACGACAGCCTCGAGTCCTTTTTCGCCGGCAACGGCATCCGCCAGGTCGTCTTCGACATGAAGGGCACCAAGAAAGAGGCCATCCCCCCAAGTACCATGTCCTCCATCCTCAACGTCGTCATGGATCGCAGCCAGTACCCCCTGCTGCTGCACTGCAACCACGGCAAGCACCGCACCGGCTGCGTCGTCGCCGTCGTCAGGAAGCTCTCGGGATGGAGCCTTGACACCGTCCTCGACGAATACCGAGCCTACGCCACGCCCAAGGTCCGCGAATGCGACGTCGACTACATTAGCCGCTTTCACGCATCCACGCTCACTGCCGTCACCTGGGACTCTTCGCCCGTTCAGCTGAGGACTTTTTTTCGGATCCTTCTCTTCTCTACCTTTGTTGCTGCGCTCTGGCTCATCTCGGGTTCCAAGTTGAGCCAGCCATCGCATCATTGGATGACCTGATGCCTGTCCCCGGATTAAAGTGGCATCAAGTCTTTTTTTCCCCCTCTCCTTCTTTTTCTTCTTCTTCTCCTTTTTTTTTTGCTTTTGCACCACGATCCTAATGAGACGAATATCACCAAAAAAGAGAGAGAGAGAGAGAGAGACAGAATATCAAGAAACATAGATTTATTGGGATGACGGTCTCGTGGGTGACCTCTTCGTTGCCTGCCTCCGTTCAGTCTACGTCATTTGGTCTGTGGGAGGTGGTCTACGAGAAGTGTCCAGAGGGAGTGTCTTTGGGGAGCCCGCGACACTGTCGATCGCCGAGGCAGGCTACCTCTTCGCGGTGACACTGGGGGCCAGAACCAGGTGATAGGGTGCAAGTCGACGGGTAGATTTCTGTCTGTCTATTGTCTCGTCTGAGGAGCCAAAACGGTTATGAGTTGTGACGAGCATGATGTCACCACCATGAAAGATGTTGGATGAAAGGGAGGAGGCTGTGATGACGATCAACGCATCATAACAGCGCACTTCGATGTTTTGTGCAGCGAAATGGATCAAGTAGTTGATTCTCAACCTCATTGTTCCCTTGCGTGCGTGTTCTCTCTCCCCCTTTTTTTTTTTCGCTCTCTCCCGTGTGTCCCTTCACATGTTCCCGAGCCTAACTGGAACCCGAAAAGGAACATGCGGCTAAAGGAGACGGCGTCTATGTCTCCGGATTGAGGAAATTGCTTTGTATGGGATCATCGTTCTCGACACTAGCCGGGCAGTTTTCCCTGAGGCCACATCCGAGTTTAGAGGAGGGGGTTGTGGAAGAGTATTACTATTGAGTGCACCCAGAATATCTAGTGAGTGCACCCTCTTCCCAAACGGGAAGACTGCACCCCGCCAGCCTGCGCCACCTATCTCTGGTACAAGGGCGTGGCACAAGAGAGGTCACTTATTCACGCCGCCGTCAACGCCGCCGCCTCACACACAAGGATCACGGCCGGCCTCACTACCGCTGCCTGCACAGAGGGATCAGGCCGGCGCTGCCTGCACAGAGTGATCACGGCCGGCCCTGCCTTGCAGAGAGGGATCACGGCCGGCGCTACCCGCACAGAGTGATCACGGCCGGCGCTGCCCGCATAGAGTGATCCGGCCGGCCTTACTGCCGCTGCCTGCATAGAGTGATCCGGCCGGCCTCACTACCGCTGCCTGCACAGAGTAATCCGGCCGGCCTTACTGCCGCTGCCTTGCACATATAGATAGAAAGACGGATTAATTGACGGGCCGCGAATTCGCGGCGAATCTCGCGAGATCTACTTTTTATGCGTTTTTTGAACGAATTAGCCTACGCCGATTGATCGTGATTCTAATCCTGCCGGGCGCTATGGCTTCAATTAAGAAGAATTGAAGAGATGGGGAGGTACCGCGGTACTACGAGTGACTTTCTAATCCGCTATGCCTTTGTACCGCGGATAGGTGGCGTAGGCTGGCGGGGTGCACTCTTCCTAGTCGGGAAGGAGGTATTCCTGATTAGGAAGAGGGTGCACTCACTAGATATTCTGGGTGCACTCAATAGTAATACTCTTGTGGAATGCCGCCGCTTCGAGCTAGTGTCTGGTCTTGACCCAGTCGAGGCTGGACTTTGCCAGAAGAGTTTCTCTTCTCTGTGAAGGAGGGAGGGGGGCGATACCTATCATCGTTGAATCGCGCAGGGGCTTGATATGAGTACGACATATGGGACTTGCAACTGAAGACTGAGATTTGATAGATAGGGTATCGTGCCTTTTTTTTTTCTGGACTGGGATTAGGACGATGATTAATTTCTAGAGCACGACTCTATGAGGAGCTACTAGGAAACACTTCAACAGGGAAAGGAAAAGCAAAGAAAGAATCAGAATCCCGTGCATGACATTACTTGTGTAGACACGCGAGCAGCTCCTCTTTCGACGCCTCGTAATAAGCTTCGCAACGACTGTTTACCTCTCTCTCCCATTCTCCCCCTCTCCTCTTATCCTCCTCTTACTTTCCCACTAAACATCGAGACCGTTGCCGTTCAGGAGCGTGTCGGTCGCCTTGACGGCCGTCTTGGCCAGACTGACGGGCACGTCGACGGCAACCTTTGCCGCGTCCCTGACGACACCGACACCGGCGTCGAGGAACCTCCCGTTAAGGGCCTTGGAAAGCGCGTCGGTGGGGATGTTGAGCCCGTCTCCCGCGATGCGGTTCGCGGCGTCGATGGAGCCCTGCACTACGTCTAGGCCGGCGCCGACGACGTTGCCCCCGACGCGGACGATGTCGTTGAGGGGACCCACGCTGTTGAGGCCCAGCCTCAGCTTCCTGCCCCGGCGGGAGTTGAAGGAAGGGTCGTCTAGGACGGAGTTGATGGCTTCTTCGTCCACGCCGTATTCCTTCTCGATCGAGGCCATGGACTCTTCGCTTAGGAGGGAGTTGTGGGACGTCGTGGTCGCTTTTTTCGACGTGCCTGACTTCTTGTTCTTCTTCTTCTCCTCCTTCTTGCCTGCGAGCTTCATGGGGCGGCCTTGGCGTGAGGAGAATGAGGAGGAGGAGGGTGAAGGGGCGTTGTTCTCGGCGTCGGCGCCTTCTTCGTCCTCTTCGTCTTCCTCTTCGTCTTCCTCTTCGTCCTCCTCCGCGTCGCCTTCGTCTTGTTCGCCTTCATCGTTGTATTCTTCGGCGCCTTGAGACTGACTGCCGGGCGTCATTCCGTTGGTCGCCGCCCCGTGTTCGGAGGACTTGGCGTTCAATTGCATGGAAGTCGATTTCGTACCGGCGCTCTGATGGACCTGGTTGCTGGTCATCTGTTGGGAAGAGGACGTCGAGGATGGAGGATTAGGGTGTGTGGAGTTGTTCTCGCCGTCGTCCTCGCCTCGATGCTCCTCTGACTCGTAGCTGTAGGCAGAAGTCTTCGCGGACCCTGTAGGAGTAGGAGACTGGTTGACTTTGGCGACACCCTGAGCTGCCGAACTATTCGTCGATTCTCCGTGACCGTAGGATTCGGCCCCGGAGGTGTAGGATGCCGAGATGGCGGCATTACCAGCTGCGGAGCCGGCGACCGAGCCAGCCCCTACATTCTCTTCCGTCCTCGTCTCCTTCGACTCGGAGTCGACGGACGAAACCTGAGAGACCTGTGCAGCCTCATCTCTGAAGTCGGCGGACGGAGACGACATGCCAGACTCATCTTTTCCCGTCGCGCCGTACATGGACGACAGGACGCGGAGAGCCGAAGGGGCTGACTTCTTGAGGGCCGCCATGGCTTTATCGATGATGGAGTTTTGGTCGTCTTCGCCCCCTTCCGAACCGTACAGTGACGAGAATTCCTGCAGGGCTGAAGGGTCCGACTCCTTAAGGGCCGCCATGGCTTTGGCGACAATTGAGTCCTCGTCTTGTCCATCATCCGACGAGCCGTGCAGGGACGATAGGCCCTGAAGGGCGGAGGAACCCGACGCCTTGAGCGCCGCCATGGCCTTACCAACGATCGACTTCGAGCCGTCCTCCTCACTATTCGACAAGCCATACAGAGAAGCGAGTTTCTTCAGGGCAGAGGGATCCGCTTCCTTGAGAGCCGACATTGCTTTCCCGATGATCGACACTTTGCCGTCTGCGCCATCTGACGAGCCGTGTCCGGAGAGTAGGCCCTGAAGCGCGGGAAGGTCCAGCTTCTTGAGGGCCGCCATTATTGTCGAGACGATGGAGCCTTCACCGCCTGCGGCCCCCATCAAGCCTTCCAGGGCAGAAGGATCCGACTGCTTGAGGGCTGCTATGGCTTTCGCGACGATCGACTCTTCGCCCTCTGCTGCATCTGACGTCGTTTCGGTTGACGTGCTCGAGGTTCCAGCCTTGGCACCCGAGCCGTGCATGTCGTAGCCGGGAGCCCCGTTGTCGGACCTGGGGTTCCCGTAACCCGCTTCACCGTCGGCGGCGTGACCGGAAGCCATGTCGACCCCGTACCCGACCTCACCGTAAGCGCCGCGTCCGGACCCGCCAGACGCCGCCTTCAACGTCGCCGCCACAGAAGCTTGACCCTCGACACCGGCAAACGGCATCCGTTCCGCATCCCCGCCCAGCTGAGGGCCGCTCGCAGAGCCGACGCCTTCAAAGGAAGCGGACACGGAACCGGCACCACCTTGCACAGAGGCTGTGACGAAGTTAGTCAAACCGTGGCGGAAGTTGATGCGAATGCTCACCATCAGGGCGCCGCCCCATCGGAGATGCGCCGACGAGACCGGTCGTGGCGACGAGGGCAGAGGTGATAAGATTAACGTTCTTCATCTTGGAAGGGGTGAAAGGAAGAGAAAGGAATAAAAACGAGTGCAAAAAAGCGATAATGAATGTTTGTTCAAAAGAGTGACTGATAACGAAGCGATGGAACCGAAGACGACACCGGACAAAGGAACACGAGACTACAGTTAAGGGGAGGCAAACAGACGAGAGGTTTTTATATAGATCATGATGATTTCAAGAAACGCGCTTCTGCCATGTTGAGAGCTCTCTATCCTGAAGCGAGTAGAGGCTCACTGACCTCCCCCCCGCAACAACCTGACACAACTGGAACGGGTATCCCAAAATAACAGAGCATGAGAAGCAATTCATCCCAGTATCACGAACCGGTAAATAAAGGAAAGGGGGCTTCGACAACCGGCTCGGCTGTCGTCTTGTCGCCGGGATCCGGGACCCAGGAGACCCGCTCCTGTGAAACGATTGGGCTGAGAGGATTATAAGCTTGTTTATCCTTGTTTCACAACTCGCTCGTTGAAATCAGATGAACAAACAGCAATATGAGCCATGTGCTGTAATGTAAAAAAGAAATATGTCTAGATGAAGGCACGCATAAGAAGAGTTCTTCCTTGACCCAATCGAAAAGCCGCTTTTCTTCTCGTCCCGGAGTTTGGGTCGCCGCACGGGCCTGCCCGCTTCGATTGACAGACGCGTTTCCTTCATGCGCTGACGCTAAATCAGAAGAAAACGGAGCTCACCGTAGGCATCACCGTAGGGGACCACCGTCTCAGGGGACAGAAGGACCTGAGCGGTATGAGAGCACGGGAACACCAAGTCAAAGAATAGAAAGGAAAGAAGGTGTGTGGGGGAAATGTTCATAGAGAAGAACCGAGGAAAAAAGGGACCCTTCATCGGGAGATGACTTTGCCTCAAGTCTTACTACCCTCTCCTCCCCAGCGATTCCTCTCCAATCTCTCCCTCTCGTCCCGCTTAGAGTCTCCGGCGAGATAAGCGACGCCACCGCCGAGGAAGTTGAGAGCGCCGAGGGCGATGGCAACCCCACGAACGGCCCCGCGCACCGTCAGCTTCTCGCGGAACGGTTGGCGCCGGCGAAGTGCCGTCATGGCGTAGGCACCCGACCATGCGGCTGACACTCCCGCGCTGTTGGTAGGGAAGCCTGCCAGGTTGAGGTACGAGGCGAAGAGGAGCGTGGGGGTGAAGAGGGCTAGGGGAAAGATCTGGAGCGGACGGGCGTGGAGGGCGGTCACTAGCGTTGCGAGGAGCATCGGCGGGAGGGAGGACGCTGGGGGTGAGATGATGCGTTAGCGATGGATGAGGGAAGAGAAGGGGGGGGGAGGAAATATGATAGACAGGTAGTAGGCAGAGAGGAGGGTAAGGACAACGCGAAGAGGAAAAAACGAGAGCGTTCTGTACGCACACCCCCAGTCTCGAAGACGAATCACAGCTGCCTTGGACGTATCATCCTCGGGCGGCAACGGCGACGACGACGGCGACGGCGACGATGTCATGGCGGCGCTTCCCCGTTGGCGAAAACCGATTGGCTTGTTGATCTGCGGACGGTGACCGAAGAAGGTGAGAGACAGAGAGAGTAAAAGATTTGATAGAGACGCTGACTCATCCTTTTCTCTTCACTTTCTCTTCACGTGCGTAGGCGGCTCTGCGGCGGACCACCGGCCAAGGCAGCAGCGCGGGGGAGGCGGGAAAAAAAGGACCCACTCCGGGCTGCCGGCCGAGACTTTCGGGCCCGGCCGCGCATGGTTGCCTAATAAGTCATCGTGACCTATAGAAGCAGGTGCGGCCGAATGTAACGGAGGATATATGATATTTCGTCATGTACTATCCGTATACAGACCTATTGACAACTCGTTGGTACGTCTGGATAGATTGTATTTGTGGAGCGGCACACTCACGCGTGAGAAGGGGGTTGCTCGAACTGGAAAACTCGTTCATCTCTAGGGATAGCACTGCAGAAAATGCTGTGCGGCAGAAGAAGAGACTAAGAGGGATAAGCTGTCGAATCACGGGCCCTAGACCTTCTCAATGGAGTATGTATGTATGTAGTATGCAGCCAGCTAGGCACCAACAGCAGCACACGAACGGTATCATATTCATCACCACCTTTATTATCATCATCATCATTACCATCAAATTAGTGTTAACGAGACACCTCCTCTTCTGTACCTACTTTAGAAGCTTTCCTAGAAGGAGACCAGCTCTTTTCAGACTAATTAAAAAACATACACGTCTCGGAGAGATGCTCTCTCTGATACTATCATATGCTACTCAGGGGTAAAAGGGCCAAACCAGCTGTGCCCTCTTTTCTCCCCAGCCCCCTCTTCTTTTCTTTTCTTTTTAATCTCGTGACCGCACACCGTGCTCCTTCAAGGCAAGAAGAGTACACACACGCCCATGGGTCAACACAGTATCATAAATATGTCATGCTTCTCTCCCCCTTAGCTCTTCTCACCGCGTCTTTGGGGTAGCAGTAGCAGTCAAATCGTTGTCTTGAACTCAGGGGCGGTCCGGAGCCCAATATCTCGGATCGAATCCCTGAGCGTCTCCAAAGTCGGGGAAGGAGTCGAGGTTCATACGCGATTCATCAAAATCATACTCCTGGCTGCTCTCCGTAGAGGAGGGTGCTGCGTCCGGGACGGTAGCCGCATACGGCCCGTCGGTGGTCCAATCCTGCGGACCAGGGGCGAGATGCTGCGACGGGAATGGGAACCACCCGTAGCCGCCGACGAGCCCTTGATCGCCGAAGACGCTCTGCTGATTCGCTACGGCGACTCCGGCCTCTTCCCAGTATGGGACTGTCTGTTGTACGGCGGGGAGGGAAGATCCAACCCTTGCCACAGGGCTCCTGGGTATAGATGCTGGCGATGTTCTTCTGGGAGGCGAGACGTTGTGGTGCCGACTCTGACGCTGTTGCTGCCGGTGGTGCTGTTGCTGCCGGTGGTGGTGGTTGTGGGGGTGCTGCTGCTGCTGCTGATAGTGTTGCTGGTTCTGATGCCGGTGCTGATGGTTCTGGCTCTGGTGGCTCTGGTGGTGCTGGTTGTTCTGATGCTGGTGCTGGTGCTGGTGCTGCTGGCTCATGGTGTCTACTCCGCGTCGTGCGTTCTCTGTGGTCTCTGTATCGAGATGATTGCTCTGTCTTCTGCTGCTGCTGCCATTGCCGTTGCCGTTGCCGCTGTTGTTCTTGCGCGATCGGGGTCGTTTGTACTCGCATGGGTGTCCGGAGGTGGCACACCTTTCGCAACCTTCTTTATCGCCACTGCACTTGAGCTGCGGGACGAAGAACGTGTCAGAAGTGGTTGGCAAGGGAGTATTATTTCCGCTGATGAAGGGCGTGTCCTTGCAGTAAAGGAGTCGGAAGATGGAGGGGGGGAAAGGGGCATGAAGAGTGCCACGAAAGAAACCAGTACAACACTCCTTGCCGGAAAGCTCCGAAAGAGGAACGGTGTTGGAGACGATACCAAGCCAAAAAGCAACGAGGTCTATAGAAGGGTGGGAAGGTTGGTCGTCCGCTCGTCCACTTACCTTCTTCTCGTGACATCGATCACAGGCCTGGTGTAAGTTGGAGCGAGCAGTGATGGGGTCGTAGGAACGCCGCAGCCTCTGCATATCGTCCGTTTTGGAGTCGTACTTCCACGTTTCGAACATGGTGGAATCCTTGAAGCGAGATGCTGGGTGATATACTGGCGATATCTCAAAAAAAAAGAACCCCCCCCAAGTCTTGAAGCAAAGGCTATAGGTTTGTTTTCCCCGGTCGAGATGGGAAGCGGATGAAGACGATGAACGAGCGAACCTCTCAATCTTTAAATCTCTCGCACTCTCACTCTCACCCTCACTATCTCTTTTCCCCCTTTATCCATCAACAGAAGCTAGTGCGAGAAGACTGACCGTTTATTATATGCCAGTCTCTCTCTCTCCCCCAATCATAGCCCATAACCAGGAAAGAATCAAGCAGCATTCCCTACATATCATGTCCGTGATCTGCACGTACATAAAAGGATAAAATAATAACAGGGGGGCGGAGTTGTCCGTCTGTTTTCCCTACCTATTGTAAACTCACCCCCCACTCACACACACACACACACACACACACGCACACGCACACGCACGCGCGCACAATCTCTCTCACACTCAAAAGAGATGCGAAGCACGTCAGCAATGAACGAGTGAGCCGTTGGCCCCGGGCCGTTGCATTCTTCGACCGCTGGAGCCTGGAGGAAAAGGCATAGTAATGGATGTCTGGACGTAGACGGGAAAAGACAGAACACCAAAAACGGACGAAACTCGTGAAACAAAAGCGGCATATGGGGTTCGCAGGAGGGTGGCCCCCAAAAGTGCCTTCTTTTTATTTGCATGTGTGTGTGTTGTGCACAGGCTGCTGATGGTGCCGGCTATGGTACTGTTGCGACCCGGATTCAGGGGATCTGACTCCTACTATAAACCGACCCATCTCGGGCCCTTCCTAGAGGCGTGCACATGCAGATGCCGTAGCGGGCTTATGCATCTTGACGTGACTGGGTATTATGCCCGGTAGGTAATAGGCAGGTAAATAGAGGACGCTTCGGCCCGAGACGACGGCACCCAGGAGTGGAGGGGCCTTCTTCGGCGCCGACGACGACGGAGAGGCGCTGGGATGGCTGGAGTGGCGATGTGGGTTTGTGCGAGCCGAGCCTCTGTAGGGATGACGAGATGGGTGATTAGTAGTAGTTTGGGGTCACTCAGCGGTACATACCTAGGTGAGAGGACAGCTCGGTCTCGGTGTGAGGAAGAGAACGAGATGACGGATGGAAAGACGAGAGATGGAAGATTTCGAAGGAGAAGAAAGATGGTGGAGAAGGATTAGATCAAAGACTTGCTTGTCGGCTCAGCTTATCAAGGTATGGATAACGGGTATGATGGTATGGTTGGTCGTAAGGCAGAGCAAAGGCATCGTCATATGGCTGTTCTGTTGTAATTCTAGCATCATCAGCCTTATTTCCGGTAAGGCTGTGGCCCCCTACCCTCCCACCCTGGGCTTACCTACCATCACCTCCCACCTCTTCTGTAAACGGCCTCCAACATCGTAATCGTTGCTGTGCTGCTTCATGTGAATCTCTTGAAGGTCCCCAGTTAATAGACCGGGAATAACATACGGCAACGGTTCTCAACGCCATGCCGTTCTGCAAGGCTCAGCAGAACCCAGCAGAACGGTTGAGAGGCGCAAGTTGTACGCCAAGGGGCCATGAGAGACACGAACAAGAGAGACATGTTTGGGGCTATCCTTGTTGCTGACACTTTCAAAATCTTCTGCCTTCCCTCCCTCCTTTTTCCCCAGTCCGCCGACGGCCGGGGAAGAGAACAAAAAAGAAATAAGAATTTTGTTCTTATTCATTCTTCAAGACCAGATATTTCGAGTCTTCGACGGCTTACATACGCCGCCTCGTCGTGCTCTCTTCTTCCCGGATGGCCCTGTTGGGCAAGATGCGTTCTGATTGGCTTCGAGCCACAGAACGTCACACACACATCTCGGACCGGGAGAGGGTGTCATGTGGGAGAGAAAGACGAGACGGCAAGGGGTCCACAAGGCTGAAGGGCTGTTGTCATGCGACGGCGGTGGGTGGTGGCTATGAATAGAATAGGCAGGCGATGGGCCCCAGGGTGTCAACAGAGGCAGGCCATGGGCCCCAGGGTGTCAACGCTGTCCGGCAGAAGGTCCTATTTCTGAAAGGTGCCGAGAATAAACATGCAGCTTTTCTCCTTCTTTTTTTCCTTCTTCTTTTTTTGATTTACGAAACCCCGAAACTTGGTCTAAGATTATATCATTGTCTGTTCACGGAGAAGTTTCCCTTTCAAGCCACGGTTTAAACTTGAGTCGGGACATAGGAGGATTGATTATTCGAGGAATATGTCTTCTTGTCTCTACTCAGCTGCGATTCTCCTCTTCGTTTGTATTTCATGGTTTCTCTCTTATCGTCTTTCGCGCCTGATAGAAACGTCTCTTGGATCATATCGAAGAAATACTCAGGTCTATCCAAGTTTCAAACTATATCTCTTTCATAAACGTATCTATCCGTAGTTCTTGAGGAGAAAACACAGGTGAAGGAAGGGAATTCTAAGTCAGATCAGAAACAAAAAATAGAGAATGACAGAGACAGAGGAAAGAAACGAAGCAATTAAAGAGAAGCATTGATAAGAATAGAGAACCAGCCATCAAACCCAAGAACCGAAACCGAAAATCCAAACACTGTCGTCATCTACAGGAAGCGAGCCCTCTTCTTCTCCCTCACATAGAACCCCTCGGCAAAGCGTCTGATCTCGGAGAGAGAGATACGATCATCCAACTCTTCAAAGTTGCCATCGATCCAATGCACCACCACCTTTTGGCGGTACGGATCCGGCGCGAGGAAGCGGATTATGTCGTCGATCTTCGTCCGGAGCGAGAGCGAGAGGCTGCAGCACGAACCGTACTGCCTGTAGATAGGCCCGTCCGTTCGATCGTAGACCCCGACAGTGAAGCGTTCGCGTCCGTCGCCTCTGCAGCTTCGGGAGGGGAGGACCTTGGCGCAGACTATCTCGGGCATCTTTTCCGCCTTGCGAGCCTCTTCCTCTTTCTTCTTCAAGCAGAGGCACTTCTTGTCGTCTTCCTCTTTCTTCTGCACGCATGGACACTTTTTGTCGTCTGTTTCCTTCTTCTTTTCACACGGGCACTTCTTATGGTCTTCCTCCTTCTTCTTTTCACACGGACACTTCTTATCGTCTTCCTCCTTCTTCTTCACACACGGGCACTTCTTATCATCTTCCTCCTTCTTCTTCACATACGGACACTTGTCGTCCTTTTTATTGCAGTCGCATTTGTCTTCCAGGTCCTTGGCATCGTAACATACGATCGTTTCGGCCATGGGAGACGGGAAGGGGCTTCGTAGGTCGTCGGCGTAGTACCACCTCCGCGAACGCTCATCTGGTGAAGGGCTGTAGCATCGAGATTTGCGCGTGTATTTGCATGTGACGGTTTCCAAGTCTCTGCATCTGTCTCCGCAAAACCATGCCATGGTCTCTATCGGGAATTGGTAGGTCCTTTGCGTGACTGTGTCGATCGATTAGACTCTGGGGCGGCAATATGTCTGCTGAGACTGATGAATGTTGGTATTCCTTTGTGTTCACTGAAAGCTGCGAACGTTCTGGCAAAGCTACTTTTGAGGGTAGTCCTGGTTTATATGCATCTCAACAGCGGCTCGTCTGAGCGTCGAGACCGAGGAAGTTCCATTGTCCGGGGAGCAATCAAAGGAAAGGACAGCAGTAAATACGATCCGGGGCGCTATATCAAACAAGATACGCTACGATCACTTGGAGAAAAGCCACGGTCAAGCAGCGTGTAACTACAGCTGAACAAGAACTGGGCAAACTTTGACGTTCGTGGCCGCGAGATCAACTTACAGACGACAAAGGGAGCAATTGTTGGCCGGTAGATGGATGCGGCGGCACTCTCTGAAACTCAAAGGCAGAGTCGTCAACGGAAGAAGCGGCCACAAAGACGACAAACATGTTTTCTTTATTGACACTTTTGTAAAAGGGGAACCGTGAGGCGAACGCAGTCTAAACACACTGCTTTCAGGGGGGAAGATAGGAAGATTGGGATAGGGATAGGGTTAGGGATGAGAGCTGTTTGCCACGTGCTTACTTTCACGAGGCCATAGTGAGGAGATGTTTCGAAACCTAGCATCTGACGCAGAATCTGCGGGGAGAACAAAGTATTTTCTTATCAGGGGCTCACGTGTTGATTTTTTCTATGTTTCAGCCTTGAGTGGGGGTTCTGAAGTTTGTGAGGCTGTCCGCTACGCTGTGAGGCTGCTTACTCAGCTGATAAGCAGCCGGCGAGGTTACATGACATGAAGGGGAAGGGCAGAAAAAAAAAAGCCACCACCAGATCGTCATCAGAAGGACGAAAGGCGCTTCCATCCCAAGTTCTCCTCTGCTCGCTCACATAGTCTTCCGTCGCTTCTCTCGCCTTGCTGACGCCTTGTCATTTTCAAAACCGTCTGCCAGCGAAGAAGCCCGAGGAGTTGCCCGTCATGGCCGGCCTTAACCCCCAGATGTGAGTGCCGTTCTTGACATGGTGGCCTCTAGACTGACGATTTCTTGTGGGCAGCACCAACCTCATCATCATCCTCGGGATGATGCAAGTTTCGAAACGTATCCCTTTCGATGATCCGACTGTCCTCAACGGTGTGCGAGGTATCTACATTGCCAGCAATGTCCTGATTGCCCTCATCTACCTCTTTATACATACGCAGATAAACAAGAAGAAAGGTATGGCGGTCCATCCTCTCCTTGTCTCTTTACCATATCGTTGACTCCCCTTTCAGACATGACGACGCTCAAATATGTCGAGCCACCGCCAATGGGATCTACCGAGGAGGGTAAACTCATCACCACCACCATCCACGCTTACGACCTACAGCAGCTCCGAACCGCCTTCCGTGGCCAGCTTATGGGCGTCGCCATGATGGCCTTTATGCACTTGTACATGAAGTACACGAACCCGCTCCTAATCCAGAGCATCATCCCCGTCAAGAGCGCCCTCGAGAGCAACATGGTCAAGATCTACCTCCTCGGACAACCTGCTGTCGGCGATCTGAAGCGTCCTTTCAAGCAGGCACAAGGTTTCATGAGCGCCATGCAGAGCGGCCAGGTTCAGAGCGATAAGAAGGCCGTGGAGGCGGCCGAAAAGGCTGGTCGCGGCGGTGCCAAGGAGGAGTAGGAAGGGAGCATGTACAGACGGCGTCGAGGGCGCAGTTGTGCATCCTTGCGGATATCTGGTGTGTCTTGTTTTTTTTTTTGTTCCTCAATGACATGACCCGCGGTTTCTTTGAATAGAATGTCCAGAGTTGTGTCTGTCAACGTCGCCATCATTTTGCCACACCGGGACCTAGTCCGACGCTGCGGCTACCACCATGAGGTCGACTCCTTCTTGACAAACATATGCCGAGAAGACAAGGCCATATGTTTTAATCATCGCAGAGGGTGAAAACCCGTCAGCCCGGGCTGTGATTTGAAGAGTTCCTTTTCCCTACAGGCAGAGTTGTTTGCTTCAGCTTCACAAATTGGAAGGAATCGTGTTTGGCTCATGCAAACTGGCTGAAGTCCGAGCATCAAGGCAAAGGTCTATGCGGCCGAAGCACTTCATTTCGTCCCGAATTGGGACCATGACGCATGTCAACTTGCCTCGTAACCTGATCTGGTTCCTACAGATTGACAACGTTGGTATTCGCAGTCAGTCGTGGTCCACGATAGCCGCTTTTCGCTCTCAGAAGCCAGAACGATATAATGAGAACAGTCGAGCCGCCCCAGATGACACTTGTGTAATTCATGCTCTTTGCATCGGTCGGAAGATTGGAAGGAAAGCAGTATATGACACCCCAGACTATCATGTGCAGACACGCGAATGCGTTGACTACGTATCCCGAAGATCCGTTCATTCTGAATGGCCCGTACGTGATGTTCCTTCGTCTGGTGAGTATATGAGGCAGAATGCAGGCCACGTACGAGCTGCTAGAGAGGACAACGAAGCTGCCAACGAGGACGTTGAAAGCAGTTGTACTACCAGCGTAGAGGATGCCGAGTATCGTCACCAGAACGGCAGAGGCAATGGTTGCATTGACTGGCACCTGAAGTGACTTGTTCATCCTAGAAAGCGTCGCTGGAAAGGGAGAGGCGCCGTCGCGTGCGAGTGTCCAAAGCGTTCTCCCGCAGGTGATGTGCAGCCCTAGGACGGTAAGGCCTATACAGACGACGATCATGAATAGGAGGCCTGCTACAGCGGCCTGAGAGCCAGTCGCCTGCCGATAGATGTCAGCGATGGGGTATGGCGAGTCTCGCAGGGCATCCAGATCGTGGATAGCGTATAATATAGCCACCAGATAGCACAGTCCGGTGACGAAGCCAATGGAGACTTGCAACGCGAGGGCCAGGGGCACGTTGCGTTCCGGGGACGGAATCTCCTCGGCGAGGTGGGTGATACCGTCTACGGCACCGACGCTATATGCCCCGTTCAGCATGCCGGACAGGAAGACGAAGCCCGGAGGATATGTCATCGGGGTCGTCCACCGGGTCCAGACGGACTCGGACGAGGCGTGTCCTTCATGGCCGGGAAGCGCCGGCATGACGGCCACGATGATGACGGTGACGACGAAGAAGACGACGATGGCGTAGCCGCCCAGCTTGTTCAATACCGGCATCGCCTTTGCGGCGACGCAGACGACCAAGCAGGCCGCCCAAGTGCAGACCAGATAGACGACCAAGACATGCCAGGCCTCTGCCTTGAAGCCGGCGTGGGTCGACGCATACATCTGAACGACGGCATTACCCAGGATGGACGTCATGCTCGCCGCGCCCAGCACCCAAGCGAGATAATTCCACCAGCCAGCCAGGAATCCGACGGGGCGACCGGCCCTGACGCCGGGGGTGACGGAAGCCCAATGGTAGACGCCGGCGGATGACGGTACGGCGCTGGCCAGCTCGGCGATGCTGGCGGCCACGGCCAGGTAACAGACCGACACTGCGACGAACTCGTACAGCACGCCGGGAGGCCCTCCGTTGGAGATGGCTACCACGAGGGAGCCTCCGATGGCGGGCCAGACGTTGCCGACGAGGAGGCCTGTGCCTGCGAGGGAGAGGAGGTTGAAGCGTCGGGGGAGCTCTTGGGCGTGGCCTGATGCGTTGACGTCATTTTCGATAGGGTTTCTTTGTTGGGGATGTTTATTGCTGTTCATTTGATGTGATGGAGATGAGGATAAGTATGTATGGTTTTTATTGAGTTGAGAGGTGGGAAGTAGGATCGTTACACGTGTTACATGGAGTTGTCATGACGATGCATGTCAGCCTTTTATAACCCATGTCTATCACTTTGACTTTCCTATTCTGGCTCGCTATATAGATGCCGGCTACCTATCTACTAGGTAAAGCAGACCAAGGTAACTCTTCTATCTTAATGTCTAGACATTACTTATATAACACGATACTAGGCAGGGTCTACCACCCAATGCCTCTCGTCTCGGCCTCGGTACAGGCACCGTTATGCACAACCGTATGCTTAAAGTTCTTGGGGTTCTTGATGGGGATCTGCATCGAGACCGTCTTGTCGCCGCTGAGATACTGCGTCCGGTGACCGAGGGTGGAGACGTCGGCCGTGTCGGCGGCGATGATGAGGCCGTTTTTGCCCCCGCGGACCGTCGTCTCTTGCGTTCCGTTGGGGAGGGTGATGCGGGCCGATCCGGTAGCGAAGAAGACGAATCTACAGAACAGATTAGGGGGAGATGACACGGACTACAACATATACATAAGAAAGATGGCGTACTGGAATGAAGGGGCGTTGTGAAGCCCTCCGTCAAAGTTGGGCGGTATCACCGTGTAGGTGGCGTTGACGACCTCCCCGAAGAAGTACGACGGCGCCCCGCTCGTCCCCGTCCGGTTGGAGGAGACGAAAGGGCCGACCTGCCAGCATTCGATCGTCGTCATCCCATTGTACGCCGTCAGTGCCGTGAGGTTCAGGCTCGGAGGGTCGACTGCTAAGCCGGGGCTGGCGAGTAGTAGGGGGGCGAGCAGGAGAGATGATCTGAGCATGGTTTTTTTCAAGATTCTTTCTAAGGGGTAATGCTTGTCTTGTGGGTATATCCGTACCGGCTTTGCAGTTGTCGAATCCTGGCGAATCGTGTGATGGTGATGGCAAAGAAAGCTTGGTTTTATGCAAGTTATCTGCATGGCTTTTCATACATACATACTAGCAAGGGAGAAGGCTGCTGTTGGCTACATATCTAGTTCCATTCATACGTCATAACTTCATAAGATCCTATCGGATCACAAAAAAACAACTTCCCCCTCCCCTCTTCCAGCCCCCCCCGGCCGCCTCTTCGTCTACCTAGTGGCGCTGAAGACAACAAGGTTTGTTTTTGCTTCTGCATTAGTCTCGGGATGAAAGAACAAGTTCCGGGATCGACGCAGATGGAAGCTTTCAGACTGATCGTGACCGGTGTGTGTAATTTCTACGTAGTAGGTAGTGCCTATCTATCAGCGTGTCACTTTAGGCCGCTGTGCTACATTCCTCTCCTAGACCCTGCTATCGATGATGGGAGACATCTGTGTTCGAGAAGTTCGTTTTGCGACGGGGAGTTGACTCACCTTGCATCCGCAGGTCGCGTGGCAACTTTATGTCTGACGTCTGATGACGAGTGAAGAAACGTGGTTTGGCATCGTGGTAGGTCAGGGGCATCGATGATTAGGAAGCATCGCCCCTAGATCACTGCGAATCATAGGCAGAGTACGGAGTTAAATATGCATAATAAAGACCGGTATCTTTATCCGTACTTACCAGGGTAGACGCTATAGAAGATATAGTTATATAGAAGCAAGAACTTCCCCTCGCGATTGTGACGGGAGGATGAAGTCGTTGTCGGATGTAAAAGCTTGATGTACGACTGTAGAGCATCGGCGGAACTAGTATATAAGGTAGACGCCAGTGTCTGACACAGAATTGGTTCTGACGTTCTCCAAACTTGATGTTTGCCCAACTTCATAGCCCTCGTCGATAGAGGCTTGCGGGTAACTGGGTAAGGAAGAAACCTGATAGCTGTTGCGGCGTACGCCTCTGGGACGATAGTCGGTCAGAGCCTCCCTCTATTAAACTACCGCCGGCAAGTCACCGTCTAAAGAAGCCGTCGATGGTATGATTGTCATGCAGAAGTAAGTGGCACGCAAAGGGGAAAAAGTTCCTTGCCCGTCGTGCATATGCCAGCCGGCGACGTTTTCCCCTGGTTCAACAACATTGAGTTGAAATCTAAACCGATTTGAATGAACTAGGATCAAGAACCCAGACGATAGGTAAGTGAACAAGCTTGAGTATCCGTAGTTCTATACGGATAGAGTCAATAGACGTCTTTCGTAATGCCCTCTTTAGCCGCAGTCGTTCTCAATAGCAGAACTTGCTTGATAGCGCTCCTCTATCGTGAACTCGACTAAGCCATCGGAAGGAGAAACCGTCCACTGTCTGCCTTTCCTTTCCCTGCTGTCGAAGATTCCCATTTTCCCATCAACCTTCTCTTCAACCAAGTAGTAAAGTTGTGAATATGCATACCGCCTCCTCTCATCTGCTCATATCTGCATCAGGCTAGGGGGGTGGGAATGCTTGTTTTCCTATCCGTATACGAGATCTCGCATCTTCATCCTTGATTTCCCCCTTTTATGAACCCTGACGCACTCTTCCTTTCAAAGTTAGTGTCTATTGCGATCTGCCGGCTTTGACGGCCCGCGGTAGATCCTCCTCCTTGATGTAATGCCTCATCACATGTGAATAACAGACGACTTTTCCCTATCTTGTAGATGGCAGCACAAGAAGTCCTCGGTCATATAGCGATGATCCCAACTATATTTCACTTTGAAATATCTTCAAGCATCTGCCATAGCCTAGCAGAGACAGGAATATCTGCCTCGAAAACTGCAACTACGTACGTCTCCTCTTTATGGCCTGCTGAACTAGACTTACTTTGGCGGAGACTGACAACATCTTGACAAGCAATAGTCACGATTTCTCATCATGTTCTTCAAGAAACTACTGATACGAGAAATCGACCTCTTCATCTGCTTTTCCTGGCGCGACTGGATCAACGCCGTCATCTCGACCTGGCTCTTCTCCCTCGGCGCATTGAAAGATGTCCCCTCTACCAATGACAGGGTCGTCAACAACCTCGGCGTGATACTGTGGGTAACATGTTGCATGTACTCGTTCAACCTCTTCACGCAGGGCCTCAGTCTCGAGGAAGACTTGATCAACAAACCGGACCGTCCGATCCCGTCCGGCAAGATCTCCGCGGAAGAGGCATTAGTACGGTCCGCTACGATATGGCTGGCTTTGGTCGCCACAGTTGTTACCCATCCTCAGATCATCGGCGAAACGGTCACATGGTTCCTCTTGACCTTGTTCCTCGGGGCGACGAAGCCCGGTGGTCATTGGTTCGGGAAGAACACGATTGGCATGTCGTTCGGCGCCTGGGCGTTCTTCTCCGCCGCACGCAAACTCATGGCCCCGGCCAGGGCAGAATCGACATGGCAAGCCATCATATTATCTATCTGGGCCGGCCTCACCGCCCATATCCAGGACTTCAGGGACCAGAGAGGAGACCGGAAAGTAGGCCGCAGGACACTACCGCTGTTATACGGTGACGGACCTGCTCGACTAATCGTCGCTTCCCTGCTACTACCTGCGGGTTTTGCTATTGTGTATGAGCTAGATCTCGCGAGAAACGCACCGTTGCTTCTAAGCGGTGCGCATATATGGCTGTCATATCGAATGCTGGCATGTCGGGGCGAGGATTCAGATACGAGTACTTATACTGTAAGTGGAAAAATGAAGATGAAATCATTACAACTGAACTCAGCCATCAAGCATGTGAGGCCTTCACTGACTTGAAATAGATGTTTGGCTGCGTGTTTTGCTCTTTGACATTGATCAGCTCGTTGGAGAGCCTGGGTATCGTCTCCGTGTCCTATCCTGTAGAGGCACGAGTAGTAAGTCATCTGAGAGGGCTTCTTGTGTAGTAGGTAATATACACACTATATGATGCATCGGGGACTGTTCACATTGTGAGAGACGAGAAATGTGGCATTAGAGTCAGGCCATGGATAAGTCGTGGTATAAGTTATGAGTTCCGGGGAAACGTCAATACTCGTCGTCTCGACACTGGTGACTGAGCTCGTTGTGGCCACACGCACACTACGGCTCTCCGACGACAGACCATGAGCCTGATGAGCATATCAACAGTGTAGTAGTAGATATGCTTTTGAAAGACTTACCTTGGTATCCATAGATGTGGTCACATAACAGCAATGGTGGGAATATCACATGCCCCAGAAGCAGCCTTGCCACGCTTCACAGATCAAGCATATAGCTTCACATATTATCGTGAAACCCGTCACATCCGGTACCAGAGATATCCCCTGGCTTATTAGAGACAGGAACCGTTCATATCACGACCCGAGCCCACGGTTCGGCGACTTCATCCTGAAATGAGGCTCTATATGCGTCATCGTCGTGCACTCTGATTGGGCATTCCTCCAGAGACATGGCATTTATCAACGACATCACATCTCTCACGAGCCATGGTCAAGTCTTTTTTGGTGACGACATGTTGTTCGCAGGAGCCAGAAGCAGAAAGGAAGCATAAATGCCCAGCGCAACGATCAATGATAAATAGAAGAGGTCATCCCGGCTTTCTGCCATCACTCCAGACTCAACAAGCTCCTCAACTCGCAAACACTACTTCTCCCTCGCCTCTCGAATACCTACATCGTCACTCACGACATCGCCTCCAACTCAAAGGAACATCTTCTTCGAAATCTCACCAAAGCTCAACATGGTTCGCTCCGTCATCCTCCTTCTCGGCCTGCCGATGCTCGGCTACTGCGCCAGCATCCCCTTCGCCAACGGGACCGAAGCAAGCAGCCACGTCAAGCGAGCCGGCGAATGCCGCACCTACCAGGACTGCCCGATCTGCGGCTTCTACGAACGTTGCTGTCTCCCTGTCTTGGGCGGAGGATTTTGCCAGTGCGGAACCTCTGGCCGGGAGAATGAATGCAGATAAAAGCATCTAACCTCCGCTGGCTGGGGGGTCTGTCGTCGTCGTCGTCGTCGACCCTGTTGATGGAGTGGGTTTACAAGGTGCAACCGCGACAAAGAACGAACAAAGCACGGCAGGATGGGATGAAGACGTCTTCAACTCAAGGGTCCAACAAGCAAGGGAGGACGTTTCATATCTTGTTCAGCACACACACTCTATCAATGCCCCCCCCCCCCCAGCACTTCGGTCATCGAGCCAAGATTAGTATTAGTTTTTGGTTTCCTTTTCCGTGCCTGAAGTTTAGATTCTAGAACGCAATATCAATACAACTATCACTGTTCCGGGAATAGCCTCAGGAAAGTCTTGCGTGAAAGAGCTGCTTGTCCCCGTTGATGAAGCGTGTTCTTCAAAAGCAGCATATATTCTCGACAACTAATGGTTTCTTTCTTATACGCTTCCATTTGGATCTCTCACATCAACCTCGGCTTTGCTTGATACATCTTGCCCTTCCCCTACTATTTCCTAGTAAGCCAAAATAGGTTTCAAGACAGTTGTGCTCGATAAGGGCAGATCTGACATGCGGCCAGCGGAAAAGAACAGGCTTGCATGAACATTATTAACGTGCATCCCACGCCTGCAGGAAACAAAAGAAGAAAGGAAAAGGGAAGAGGAGGATAGATAGGTAACACGAACGCGAAGGTAAGAAGAAACAACATCACGCGAAGCAAGGAAGAAGGAAAACAGAGTGAGAAAAAGCTTGGCCTGGCTTGGCCTGGCTTGTCAGCCGCCCACCGGGCCCGTAGCCGGGGTTCCGGGCCAATGGGAAGCGTCGTACGGACGTACATACGGATACATGACCAACGTTCGTGTATGTACGGATAGTGATGCTCCCTGTGTTGCCAGCCCTGCCAGGCAATCGGAGCATTGCTGACCGAGGGAAAACTAGGACTAGGAACGAGGTTTCCCTGCATCCAGTTGTCAAAATTCCGAAGGCTGCTTCTTATGTCTCTCCTACGTGGTGCTACTGCTAGGCTGGACTGGATTCAAACCCATAGCCGCATGCCTTAGCTGGCTGGAGCCGAATAAGCAAAAGGCAAGCCATAAAAACACTCCTTACGTTTGTTTTCATGTTGGCCTCTGGACAAAAGAAAGCGTCTCCTTTCCCCCTCCCCCACAGTTTTCGAGGTGGCCTGTGACATTTGTTAGGAGAAACGCGTTGCGTTGGGCGGTACACGGTTGGATATAATAGTCCTAGCAGAAGGATCCTCCTCTGCCCCCATTACGAGACGAGACGCATGTCGATGACGATAGCTTACTGCGGCTGGGGGGGATAAACGAGATGAGCCGTATCCATAGGTACATAAGCATTACGGCTCAGTCTATTTCCTCGGGCGTAGGAGAGGGAAGGGGGGGTGGTTGTGTCTAGAACGGGGCCGAGTCATCGTGTATAAAACAGGCTCATCGTAGCCTCGGATTTCTCGAGGGAAGTGGTAAACCTTTGCTCCCTCCCTGCAGACGCCGTCATCCCCTACCTCTCGAATCCAAGGGAAAAAAAAAATGCGGACTCTATTTGCCATTCTCTTTTCCGCTCTTGTCGGGTTCGTCCCTCCTCCTCCTCGTCGATCTCCTTTTGAAAGGACCTACTCATCGTGGAACTGACACGTTCTCCGTAAAGAAGCGTCTCCCTCGCGCAAGAAGTGCAGGAAGCACAAGACGCCGTCTACGCGTGCCCGACGGTGACGTCGACGCAGAGCATTTGCTCTACCTGCATCCGACCCATGTGCATCCTGCAGAAGACGGTGACGTGCCCTCACGGCTGCCACACGCCTTTGCCGACCGTGTACAAGAGTTACCCCTGTGGAGGAGGCTGTCCCGGCGGTTGCGGCACGTTTTATACGTTCAAGGGCTGCGAGAAGCCGACGCCGGCTCCGAAGCTGTGAATGGACGTGACGGGATATGCCGCCACGGCCGGGGGGGGGAGAGGAGGAGGAAAGCTACGAAGCCGGAGGGAAAGAATGTCTGTCTCAAAGGCGTCAGGGATTCGGAAAAAGAAAAATCACGAGGCAAAAATGCCATTTATTGTGTCGGCCTTTGGTTGAGGTCGTGAGGCGAGGCGTTGCTCTTGTGGTATGGGCTATAGCCTACCGATAGCACTTCTTCGGTATCGTGTCTTCGCGAATATTTATCAGCAGTTAACTAGGTAGGTACGCAGTCATGGCCTAGGTCTACCATCTCATACTACTACCCACCATTATGAGGGGGGCTAGCTTGCTTCCGTGTCTTCTTCACCTTGATCTATCTTCAAGATGGCCGGGTTGGAAGGTGTTTAAGAAGACCAGAGATGGAGCTTCTTCTTCCTCTTCTTCTTCTTCTTCTCGAGAGTCACTCTGCTAATTCTCTGCTTCTAGATGTAATTATAGTCGTGCATTCAAGGCATGAAAATGCTGCAGTCGTCAAGCAAGGCGCTGCCGAGATGCGATATTCGGATCGTGAAAGCGAATGAGCCCCTCCATAGACGCATATCAGGATTGCTTCAGCACATTGAATATCCCGTCCGTCTTGTTAGGGCTAGGTTTTTGCTTCTTTGCCTTATTTTTACCTTTTCTACTAACTTGCTGTGTGCCTCGCTTTGTATAGTAAGTGAAAAAAAAGGCCACCGTTCTCTTCTGGCTCGCCAAAGCCTCGTCGTCGACCTTTTCCCTTTGATAGAAATTCTGCGGAAAACGAGGGCACGATGCTGGGCCGCTATCTACTGCTGCCTCTCATCGTAGGCGCATTCGTCCATGGCTATTGGGTGCCGGAGATTCCTCCTCTATCTCAAGTCGAGATCTCGGCCTTTTCCAAATTCTGGCTTCGCAGGGGCGTGTTCGACCTCAGGAATTTCGAATTCATCGACGGCAACACTACAGATGTCCGGCTGCACTACTGGACGCTGGGACATATCAAACAGAACTATAAGAACAAGACGATAAATGCGGTCCTCCTCTTGCACGGCACGGCAGAGTCGGGACAGGACTTCATGTCTCTCAACTTCGCCGAGGAGCTGTTCGAAAAGTGGAAGCCACTGGACGCGAGGAATCACTACATCATCATACCCGACGCCATCGGCCACGGAAGGTCGAGCAAGCCCAGCGACGGACTCGGGACCGGATTCCCGCGCTACAGGCACGAGGACACGGTGAATGCCGTTCGACAGCTTCTCGCAAAGTTAAAGGTCGACCGTCTCCGGCTCATCCTGGGCGCGTCCGGGGGCGGCTCGCAGGCCTGGAACTACGCATCAGTATACCCGGACGAGGTGGCGGCCATCATGACGCTGGCCTGGACGCCGATACCCGTCTCGGGACGGGAGCGGATGATGCGTCAGACGATCGTCGAGGCCATCAGGTCCGACGCGACCTTCAACAACGGCTTTTACGAACAGCAGCCCAAGGCGGGACTGACCGCGGCCGTCTCCGTCGCCTCGATGATGACCTTGTCGCCGGTATGGCTTCAGGAACGGGGACCGGACGAGTTACTTGCCGATGGTCTGAGGCGGAACCTGATCGACGGGGACTTGAGAAAGGTCGACGCAAACGACATGATGTACCAGTGGGGATCAACGTGGAAGCACGACATCGTCAACTCCTATCGGAAAATGAAATGTCACGTCAACGCCATCAACACGGAGGACGACGTGATGAACCCGTACATCGCCCGTCTTTTGGACCGTACCATGGTGAAAGTACCGAGGGCGTCGTGGTTCACGATTCCCATCGATAGGGGCACGTTCGGTCATAGGACGTACCGGAATGCGACGATTTGGAAGGATCATCTATGGGATGTGATGAATAGAGGGTTTGACGATTGGTGGTATCATCGTTGATTCCCCCCACAGATCGTCGTCATAAGTTATCACCGTTTCCACACACCAGAGATAGACATATGTATGTATAGCATATATATACCACCTACTACGCACTTACACTGCACCTACTTACGAAGATATGTCGACACACATCACCATTCTCGTCTCTCGCATCGGGCTTGGTTGCCTGATTCTCCTCCCTGGTAGCCCGCCGGGGCCGAATCTTCAGGCCTGCCAAGAAGGCTCGACGAATCTAGAACCCATCATCATAAATCTGCCGCGTCTCTTCCTGGGCGATGATGTCTATCCTTGAAGGGAGTGCTGCCACGTAAACGTCAGCTCCCCGCCATCGTCGATAAGCATCCGTACATGTGCATCTCTATCCCCTTTCCGGACTCAACCCTGTTGAGCCCCTTGATGAAGCATCGTCATACCACCTGACTGGCTCACGTAAATACGAAGGCCTATCATTTTGACATTCGCATGACATGACTGGAAATGAAAAGTCTGCTTTCCTAATTGATCTTATAGTGAAGAAGAACTGACCAGCATAGACTCAACTGCCATACATAGTGAGAGAGGGCGCCTTGCCAAGGATATTAAACAAGTGCATCGAAATTGCCTCTCTATATCCCCCAGAAAACAAGCAACAAATTCGTCTCATTATAGCTATATATACACACTCTGTCTGTTCATATATGCATCGTTAATTATATATAATAGAGAAATACATCATGTTTCGCGTCCTGCTCTAATCTCCGCTGAGCCCTCATATGTATATATAATCTCACCAAGAGCAACTTAAGCTTCTTCTTCTTCTCCCCCCTTTAGCTGTCATTTCCGTCTTGCCACCACTCCTTTCGTGCAAGCAACGAAGCTGCCTCGACCCGTGCAGCATGACAACCAATGTCAAAACACGAGGTCAACAGTCCAACTCGGCGGCCGCCGCCCACAACGCTCCTTCTCCGAAGCCCTTCTCTCTGCGTCTCGGTCATCCCGTCGTCGTCAACGTCTTTTTCATCTGTCTCCTCTTCCTATCTGCTTTCTCTACGGTAGTCGAAGCCGTCACCATCATACCGCATCAGAAACCGAAAGTCTCGCCCGTCAAGGCAGACCAAGCACGATACGAACAGTCGGGAAAGCCGTCGTGCTTCGCCGATTTCCTCGACAGGCTATGGCCGGGGGTGAGCAGCGAGTACAAGGACATCGGCCGCGTCAACTCGGTGTACAAGTTTAGACACCACGACGTTTACTTGGCTACCCTGGGCGGTCTCAGGAGCAAGTATGGGAAACGCGTCTTCTCTCAGGCTCGGGATTTCAAGGACCTCGTGGTGGAGGTGACGATGTCGCTGGAGCCCAAGTGCTCGCATATGAACCACGTGGCCGCCTTCAACGGAGAGTACATGGTGGCGCAGAGGTCGATCCAACGCCAGTACGTCAACTGCGGCGATAGCCTGATTACCGTCCGGAAGGAGAGGATGAAGGTGCAGGACTTCTTCCAGGACCGCAACTATCGGGCCGTCGAGTTCTGCAAGCCGAAACCGCCGCCTCGTCCTCCGCCACCCGGATCGACCCGCTCGCAGGTGGACACCCCCGCGCCGGAGAAGAAGACGGCGGTGCCGGAGAAGAAGACGCCGGCTCAAGGGGTGAAGACATCCGACTCGGACAAGAATACGAAGCCGACGCCACCTACGCCTGCCAAGCCGTCGCTTCTTCAGCGCCTCACGCAATGGAGGAAAGTCGAGCCGCAAGCAGCCGTCAAAACAGTGGTCAAGCCGCAGCCTGCCGCCGACAAGGTCATCTTCGAACCGAAGAGGTCGGACTCTTCGCTGTCTCTCGATCTGAAGCCTACTACCGTCCGCCGACCGATCCAAAGTCCGCCATCTGAAATCCCGAAGCCGGAAGAGATATTCGCCAAGATGAAGATGAGGCGTCCGCCGCGACCGGTGCCTCCGCTGCCGGGCGAGGTCCCCGTGAAGCGAAAGAGTCCGCCGCCAGCAGAGCCTCCGAGTCCGAGTCCGAGGAAGAGGCCGGGGCTCATCTGGCCGCCGGTGTTTCGTCCGAGAGGGAAGTACCGCTTCTGGCAGTAGAAGAATGAAAAAAAAATAAAGAAGCTTCAGCAAGTGGCATATATGTCTCGAACGGCTTGAGAACGGGACGATTTCGAGGATGGCATGATGCGTAGATTGTGGATATACAGTTGCAACGGCTCGCCAGGCTAGGTAGGAGGTTTATAATGGTAGTCGAACCTGCACCGTTACAAAGCTTTATTCTTCTATCTTTTGATGTATATTCTATCTACCCTTTTTTTCTACTGAGCAGATGATATACTTGGAGATGCTATATTTTGTTTGCTGCCATGCATCGGACTGTAGTATACCGTAATTCGCTAACTATTAGTACGCAAGCGAGGTTCATATACCTTCGAAAAATCGAGGATGATTATCGCAAGGTCTGTCTATGCCCCAAGAGTTCATCGTATGATCTACTGAATAGTACGTCCGTATCCGTAGTCACCAACAAGAAGTAGTTCGTCCTTGGTAGGTTCCTTGGCAGGTAGCTAAACCCGTAGAATCTAGGCCTATGTCTCGCCTTACGAGCCTAGAAGAATGGCCCTACGGATACAGGCTACCGACCAAAGAAATCCTACGACATTTTTTTCTGAGGTTATATTATTCTAGAATAAAAAGGTGCTGTAGAAAAACAAAAAGGATGCTTACAGGCCTACCTTACTACATACATGCTAGGATTTGTGCTAATGCCGAAGCCTCATTAGTCCTGGCAAAAAACCATGCACACGCATCGAGCTTAGTTCACCGTCTGCAGGATTGCAATCTCGATGCTGCTTGATGAATAGGTTCGGCCATCGGAGGAAAAAAAGCAGAGGTTAAAATAAAACACACACACACACACACACACACAAGATCTAATCACGAGACCATGGGGGAAGAAAAAGAGTCCAGATGGTAAGGTAGTGGACAGGAAGCGGCACGCGGCGAGATGAGATGAGATGAGATGAGAGAGAGAGAGAAAGAGATCGCGTGCCAGTCTCGGCGTGGGGGTATCACTAGGATGGGATTTCTCGTCTATCGGTTGACTTGTGTGTCCATCACACGATGGAGGTTTTGGGGAACATCGGTATCTGCGAGATGCGTGTACGATGATGGGATGATGACGATGAAGAAAACAAGGCCAAGCCTCATCATCACGCTTCTTCAGCAACATGTCCGCATCTCACCGGACAGCGATTACCTACGCCCGCATCTCACCGGGTGGTGGCTGTATGTAAGTAAGGATGGATGGATGTATGTACAACGACGTCAGCAGGGGAAGAAACGGCACGGCCCCAGGATCGGTCATCGGTTAGGAGATCCCGATGCTTCCCCCCCCCTCCCCTCTCCTTTCTCCTGTCCACCCATCCCCCCCCCCCTGAGGATGGTTGGCGTGGTCAAAGTCAATGATGTCAGAAGCGCCCAAAACAAGTTGGCGCGCTTCTCCTCCCACCCCTTTTTTCCCTCCCTTCCCCCCCCCATGCCAGTAGCCGAGCTCGGCCCTCCTGTCTCTCTCTCTTGAACGGTGATTTTCTTTCACCATCACATCTACTCTCTACATGACTTATATTTAGTCTCCAGATGCGGACGCTTTCCTCCGATCTCCACGTGTTTTCCTCACTTGTTTGTTCTGTCCAAGACTCTGTCTCTACATCCGAGGTCGCACATACATACGACATGGTGGCTGGATAATACATCTCCGTCAACCTTTCCCCTTCAGCCTCTTCCCCCCTCCCCCCTCTCCTCCGTCTATCCGGATTATTCTCTCTCTCTCTCTATTCACCAGCCGTACATACTAACGCCAATCCATCTATCTCCCTTTTCACAAGCATACAATCCATTCTTCACCTTTTCGACGAGCCAAGGGAAAAAAAAAAACAAACCAACCGATCATCGTAGGGTTCACCAAAAAAGGACTCGATCATGGCCGAGCCTTCGAGCTTCGGCAAGCCTGGTGCGGCCATCTCGTCCGCCCATCTCGAGAGCAGGGAGGGCCGAGACATGATCGACCTGTCTGGCCTGCAGCATCTCCCCGTCTACGAGCAAAAGTGCACTCTCGTCAGTCGCGAACTCGACCATCAGGGCATGGGAAGATATCAGTGGTACATCTGGTTCCTCTGCGGCTTCGGCTACTTTCTCGACCTCCTATGGGCCCAGGCCTTCGCCCTCGTCCTCAGCCCTCTCCAGCAGGAGCTAGGCTTCTCCAACAGCCAGTCCGGCAACATCTCGATGAGCTTCAATGTGGGGCTTACAACCGGCGCTTTCTTCTGGGGCTTCATGTCCGACATTGTTGGTGAGTTTAAGCCTTTTGTCACGTATATACATACCTCCAAGCAAGCAGAGCAGCCGTTGATTAGTTTATTTTACTTACTTACTCTTGATTCCTCATCAAAGGTCGACGCTGGGCTTTCAACTTGACCTGTCTCCTATCTTCCATCTTCGGCCTCTGCCTCGGAGCCGCCAACAACTACACGACTTTCCTCGTTCTAACGGCGTTTATCGGTTTCGGCGTTGGAGGCAATATACCCGTTGACGGCGCCATTTTCCTCGAGTTTGCTCCCCAAGTTTGTCACTCCTTTTCTTGGTCCTGTATTCACAGACGTGGCACAAGAACCGCAGACGCTGATTTTATATCTGCTGCTACCAGAGAAGACAGTACATGCTGGCATGTCTGTCCATCTTCCAACCCCTGGGCGTCATCGCCTGCAGCGCTCTCGCCTTCGCATTTATACCCACCCATTCATGCTCGCCCAACTTCTCCGAGCCGAACCCGCTGCCGTCCTGCTATAATGTGTCCAAGACGTCCGGAACCCCTTGCTGTTCGCGAGAGGCCAACATGGGCTGGCGCTACCTGCTCTTCACGCTGGGAGCCCTGACCCTCGGCATCTTCGTCCTGCGGACGCTGTTCTTCAGGTGCAGGGAGACGCCGAGGTTTCTCATCTACCGAGGCGAGGACGCCAAGGCCATTCGGACACTGGAATACGTCGCCAAGGTTAACAAGCGAAAGTGCTTGATCTCGCTTCAGCTGTTGGACTCTCTGCAGAACGAATACGACTTGAAGCAGGCTCGGAGCTCCCAGTTTAGCCCTCCCAGCCCGTTGAGTCCCTTGACACCGGTCAGCCCGGTGGAGGAAAGACGGCGGTTATTCCCCAAGACGAAGATGCAAAAGATGGGTCGAGAGCTGGGCAGAGTCAAGCTGCTATTCGGGTCACTCCGGATGACGGCACTCACGATCTTGACCTGGTTGACATATATTCTCGACTTTGGTGGATTCAACATCGCAGGTATGAATGATTTTTATGGAGCAGAGTACACGACGCGTTGCTAATTTTTACAGGTTTCTATCTTCCACGGATATTGGCGTTGAAGAACGGTCAAGAGTCCATCAGCCTGAACCATACATACGCATCCTACATATACTGCTACGCCCCGGGCATCCTCGCCGTGCTGTTAGGCGCCTACGCCAGCCAGATCCCTGCCTTCGGTCAGAAGTGGACGATGGTGGCGTCGTCGGCCTTGATGGGAACGTCCATCTTCCTCCTCTCGCGCGTCGACTCCGCCGCCAAGAGCGAGGGGTTATTCGCCCTCGAGTACTTCTTCCAGTCGACCTTCAACGCCGTCCTCTACGGCTGGACGCCTCAGGCTTTCCCCGCGCCGATCCGGGGCACGGCCTGTGGAGTCGCCAGTTTCTGGGGGCGGCTCTTCGGCATCGTGAGCCCCCTGATAGCGCAGAACCTGTACGGCCGGGCTTCGGGTAGCCGGGGAGACGTCGACAGCGTGCTGTACCTCGCCGGTGGGGTGACGATGGGCTGTGTCGTGACGACGGCGTTGCTGCCGAGGAGTCCGGCCGAGGAAGAGGCGGAGGAGACGGCCGACTCTAGTTACGAGCCGATAGCTAGTCCCAGGGTTTGAGTCATAACATACTAGACTTACAAGAGTTTAAAGGGTGAAAGGAAGGGAGGTGAGGTGGTTAACAATGAGATCTTTTTAGCGCCGCCAATGTCTGTCACATGGTTGGTGGACATACGGATATAGACAGATGATGATTTTTATTGATATCAAAAGCTCGGATGAATTCACGCATAATGCATTTTTTTTATTCATATATATATATATCCTTAAGGAATCGTATTTCTAGCTAGTACTATGCTGTTGAATGTGACTGTGAAGTGCCAACGTTCGTGTATATCCATCTCCATATGCGTTTCAACCTCTGAGCATCCAACGGCTTGACGGCGCGCATCGTCGCTGACAGTCGTTGGCTCTGGTCCACGTTGAACCAGGGACGAGCCACACTATCTCCCCTCTTGTCTCGGCAGTACGAGTCTCTCCATAGCCCCAGCAGCGCCTCTGCCGGGTGGTTTGTCTCGCCGCCTTTCAGGGCTTGGTCCAGTCGTAGAAGCCATGTCTCGGGTGGGACGATGTCAAAGGATGGCCCAGCTGGGTCTTCTGATATCCATCTGAGGAGTTGTTTCCATGTTGGAGGCGAAGATGAAGGGTTGACTACATGGTATACCTGAGCTTCTGATCTCGTCGACTCAGGTTCGGCCAGGGTTGCTAAAGGTAAGCAAATCTCCATCACTGCTCTCGCAGCGAGCTCCACGGGGAGCCAATCGATACACTCTCCCGGAATATCTGGCAGACATCCGACCAGACTTGCCGTAGAGAGCATAAGAGGGTAAGCCTCGCTGGCGTTCCACACCCCGGCTTCGTCGCCGCATAGCTGACCGACACGGATGATGGAGACGGAAGCACCCGACCCAAGCCGGTAGAGATGCTCGCTCGCTGCCGCGCAGACTCGCTCCGTCACCCACTTCGACCTGGCATAACCCAACGGCGAGGCATCGGTTGCCTTCTCCGAGAGGTTCTCCCGTATGGATCTGCTTGGATGATGGCTTACCGCCGCGGTGGAACTTATGTAGAAGAAGCGCGAGCAGCTTTCCACCGCTAGGGCGATGAGTTCACGCGTCCCAGCGATATGATGTTCGAAAGAGTCGAGATGAAGGCTGAAGTTGACGGCCCACGCTAGATGAATGATTGTCGTCGTCTCTCGAAGCAGTAGTTGCCTATGCGTCTCTTCCAGACCCAAACCCGTGCTGGAAATGCTGTACGGTACGCACTCGACCTTTCCATCGACCAAATCGCCAAGTCCGAGTGTTGAGAAACAGCTGGAGACTCGTTGGCGTGCTGCATGCTGTGTCGTTGCCCTGACCAGACAGTAAACCCTCGCGACTTTGCTGTTGTTGAGAAGCTGGTTCAGGACATGGGCTCCGAGGAAGCCCGTGGCGCCGGTTAGGACGATACAGCTCTCTCTCTCCTCACGCGGGACGAGTTGAAGGCTGCTGAAGTCGCTGTACTTATCTGCGAGATGTTGCATATTGTCCAGCTCCTTTTCCTCCACGCTCTCGTCGTACTCGCTCCCGTTTCGAAGACGCTGAAGATATACAAGCAGACGCTCTACCGTTCCCTTGTCGTAGAGGATATTAACAGGGATTTTCTTTTCAGTGATGCCAGAAGATCGAAGCAGGTTTCGTATCTGGATGCACGCGATCGAGTCAACACCCTGACGAAACAAATCCTCGCGAGGATCGATTCGCCGTCCTAACACTCGGTCGAAGCATTTCAACACTGCAGGCAGCAACTGATCATCCGAAACCTGCATATCTGGCGATGACGATGGACTCGTAATCTGATAGGCAGACTCTATCGCTTGCGCGTACCTCTCCTCAGCTTGTCTGCGAAGTATGCTTCCCTTGCTGCTCTTCTCGAGCGGTAGCTCTCCTTGCGATGGGCGAATCACCACGAGCATGGGTCTTGTGATGCGACTATGGCTTGTAGTCGTAGCATTCATGCCGTCTATCACAGGCCAGATCAAGTTGGCGATATCATCATCTCCGGCATCCGTGTCCGCGGCCGGAAACAGCAGAATGCCGGGATAGTCCTTGCCGGTACCGAAGACGAGCACGTCGCGGAGCAGACTCGTCGATGCCAGGATATCTGCTTCCATCGGAGCCGGATCGAACTTCTTCCCGTTGAGAAGCACAATCTGACTGTCCGCCCTGCTGTGATAGCGCCACGTATGAGGCCGCGAAGGGTGCGGTTGGAACAGATCCGAAGTAGCATACGAGCCATCCGGTCTGTTCGTCGTGGCCCTGACCGGCCATCCGGGCCTTACCACGAGTTCACAGAGATCATCTTCGCGTGGCTCAAAACTTAGGAGATCGGGATCACAAACCGGTCGAAGATACTGCCATTCTGTATCGACGCCGTAGTCGCGGTGAGAAGACATGAGAAAGCCACACTCGGCACTCCCAAAGCGAGAAGAGAGGTTCACGCCAGCGTCGACGAGGCCATCGCCTACAGAGATCGGAAGAGCCGCACCGCCAAAGGCTACAACAGCCATGGACCGGAGCATTTCAACACCCTGCTTGTCCTCAGCGAGTCTCTGCAAGACGAACGGCACGGAAGAGAAGTATTCGACGACGCTCCTACTTCTTGCCATCTGCACGGCCCGCACCACGTTGACAGCCGTGATGGGCATGAGTCTCTCGGGGAAAAGCCAGATGGTTGCCCCGGCCGTCCAAGACCTCATGGCGTCCGCCAGTCCGCCGTGGTAGAGGGGCGTCGTGGTGAACGTCGCCGCCAGCCGGGACTGATCTTCGAAGCGAGGCAGGGCTCCGGCCGCGGATAGATGAGTTTGCGATATCGGCTTCGGCAAGCCTGATGATGTGCCGGAGCTGTGGAAGTAGTATGCGGTGTCGAAGCTGGTAAGAGCCGGATAGGACGGGTTATTGACCTCTGACGCGCCATCATATGTATATGAAGGGATCTCCACGGCCTTGACCCCATTTTGGATCCGTTTGGCGCTCTCGAGGTTCCTGTCGTCGACGAGGACGGTTTCGACGCCCAGCGTAGCGCAGAGATGTCGAGCCGCAGTCGCATCTAACTGAGGGCTATGCGTACATCGGTCAGTAAGGAAGATCCACGACTCGATCGATACTACGGAGACGATCATAGTGATATTGAACTCACGCAAGAAGCAAAACGGACCAGCCCAGACGCATGAGCCCCAGCCATGTTAGGACGAAATCGAGAGAGCTGACGCAGAGCAGGCCAATAGAAGGCCTCGACTTGGCGGCATCAGCTGGCGGACCAACACAGCTCGCCAGCCTCCCAGCCGCCAGGTTCGAACGTAGACGGAGCTCGTCAAAGGTGAGGCCTGCCGATTAATAAACATCACATATCTTTCGGCTCCTAATCACCTTTCCCCCCCTTTCTGTGGAAAGATGGCCAACGCACACTCTGGTGTCGAGGAAGCGAAGCCCAGGGCCAAGGCGGAGGGCACATGTCTCGCCCGGTCGTCTATGACTTCCAAGACGGTGCTGAAGGGGACGGTTTTTTCGAGACATTGTTGTCTTTGATGTTCCGCGTGGCCGAGGGTGCAGGTGAAGTAGTCCATGGTAGGATCATCCATCACCATTCCTTTCAGTATATAGAGGATGAGCGATCAAGGATGTCTGCTCGACCCCCCCCATGTCATATGTAGGTAGGTAGCAAGGCTAGCTTACCTATTGTTCACTCTATTCGGTCTCTACTAAACAAAGCCACACACATTATGTGACATACGTGATATATCATGTAAGTATGCATGCCGTGCCACCGTCTCGCATCCATCTTCCCACCAACCTATCCTTTCCAGTCACGTACATGCATTCATCTCCGTATTATAGACTCACGTGCTGCTTCAACAGCAACATGAAATAGCCTGCAGATAAACCCCGCCTTCTAACCGTTTCTTCTTCTTCCTCCTCCTCCTCTTCTCCTTCTTCCCCTCAGTTCCCCTCGCAGTAGTCAAAATCTCGCTTACCAGCAGACCCAAACGCGCTTGACCTGCACCCGCTAGCCTATTCTTTACCATGCCGTCGTCTGTTAGTGACACCCTTCGAAAATGGAAAGGAAACGGCATCGAGCGCAAGACGTCGAGGCTGTTGGAGCTGTCGAGAGAACAGCCGGAGACGGAGGAGACGCAGTCCAATGTCCTCTCCCGTGACGACGCGCTCCTAGCTCAGTTGGGATACAGGCAGGGTAGTTCAATGACCTTTTATACCTTTTTTCTTCAGGAGATAGAAAACAAAGCTGATTAGACCATGTTGTGTAGAACTACATCGTGGGCTGGGCTTGTTCGAGAACTGGGCGGCTACATTCTCGGTATCAACATAGCCCCTAAGTTCACGATCTTCACTACCTACCAGATCAAAAGTCCGCGAGCCACGCGAACTGATGCTTTTCCTCTTCTCCCGTACAGTGTATGAACTTCGTCTCCGGCATGCCCGTGCTCTTCGGCTTCATCATGAAGACCGGCGGGCCGCAAGCTGCCTTTACCTCGTGGACGCTCGTCAGCACCGTCTCATGCCTCCTGGCCTTGTCCATGGCCGAGATCGCGGCCGCGTTGCCGACTACGGGTGGGATATATTTCTGGGCTCACCATCTCGGTGGTTCTGAATGGGGGCCGTTTCTGAGCTGGATGACTGCAGTTTGTTCTTCCCCCCTCATTTATAGAGTTGCCTTTGACTGACTCGTCAACTCTTCGTTAGTGGTGGAACTTTGCTTTCTGGGCACTGGCAACCCCTGGCACACAACAGGGAGCAACAAACTTCCTCGTCTCTGCTCTTGAGATCAACTTTCCAGACGTTGCCTATCTCCGAGAAGGCTGGTTCCAATTCCTCATCACCTTATCCGGTCTACTCATCGCTCTGATCCCAAACATCACGAACCAGCGATTGCTACAGCTATACTTTCGCTTCGCCATCGCCATCTTCTTCGTCCTCTTCATCATCTTCTGGATATGGTTCCCTATCGGCGTCAAGGGCCATTTTCAATCCCCCGACTTCGTCTTCCACAAGTTCCACAACGGCGTCAACCAAGGTCCCGTCCAGCAGGCGACCGACGCCTACTGCTGGGTCATCTCCTTGCTGTTCGGCGCCTGGGAGTTTGGCGGATACGACGCCGCCGCCCATCTTGCCGAGGAGACGCGCAATGCCGGCACGACCGTCGCTCGCGGCATGTGGCTATCGACCTTTTCCACCGCCGTGCTCTCCATTCCGACCCTGGTGCTGATCTTGTTCTGCATACAAGATTTTGATGCCTTGATCACGGCGCCTTATGCTAACAACTGGGCTCAGTTCCTGCTGGATGTTGTGGGCCGGCGAGGAGCCACCGCCATCCTCGTCATCAGCTGGATAGATTGCACCTGCTCGACCACGGCAAGCTTACTCTCTGCCCAGCGTGTTGCCTTCGCCATCTCCAGGGATAACATCCTGCCGGGGTCCGCCTTGTTCAAGAAGGTGAGCGGCGCAGGCTCGGTGCCGGTCAATGCCGCTATACTGGTCTTTCTCATCGCCGTCGCCGTCAGCTTCTCCATCCTCGGCTCGACCGTGGCTTTCTCGGCTATCACGGCGGCGACAGTGAGCTGCCAGAACATAAGCTACCTTTTCCTCTTCCTCACTCGCTTCACCCTCGGCCGGTCTCGGTTCAAGCCGGCTGCGTGGAATCTAGGCTCCCTGTCTCAGGTGATAGGCTACATCACCATCCTCTGGCTATCCTTTCTATCTGTCGTCCTGCTCCTGCCACAGGTCTTTCCGGTGACGACGCAAACGCTCAACTACTCTCCCATCTGTTTGGGAATCGTCACATTCGTGTCGCTGGTCGGATGGCATTTCCCCTGTGGTTTGGGCGGTCGGTATTGGTTCAAAGGGCCGTGTCCGACTTTGACGTCGGCGGAAGACGACGACAGGTGAAGGTCAGGACGAGATTGGTTATGAATCATGGGTTTGACGTCTCGAACCAGTCACGGAGCGAGTCTTTGTTCATCATAGATCACTTACACCCTGTAGCTAACCTAGTATCTACAGAAGCCCTCCTTTGACACTGGAGGGCAGAAACTTGGCATCGTCTCTCAAGTTTTGGATATTCTTCCGCGTAGCTTCCAGTATTCCTGCAGTGCTGTCAGTCATCTCCGGTGTTATGCTCGTCACCTTGGAAGCAATCTCTCCCTTCTCCGCCTCCAGCATGTGCTGCAACGCCCATAGACAATGATCAGGTCCGGTGCGTTCGACAAGCGATCGAAGCGAAGACCACCACTCGACGCCATCCACAGCCTCGAGTTCGTACCCGAAGTCTCGTTTCAGAATGTCCCAAAACTGATTCATGCGTAACCCATCTAGAATCTTAAAAACGGATGGCGTGGCTATCTCGGGGTTGCAGATCTGACACACAGCTTCAGCTACTCGGTCGACGCTAGAGACGTATAACCAGTCGTTGAGGCTCTCGCGACTGTAGGTCCCTAGTTCTATCGCGCTTCTCGTCAGGCCCCATAGGTAGTCGCTCTGGTTCGCTCTTCCGCGTTGGGCATCTCCGATGATGTAGCTTGGCTTCACTATGCGGACGGTGTGTCGTCGTCCTAATTCGCTGCTGGCGAATCTCTTCACCAACAGCTCAGAGACAATCTTGGTTTGCGCGTAGCCTGTAAGGTCAGCGCTTCTCATCATCATCCGCTCCTCATCGTCGACTTCGTTGGTAAGAGCCTGGCCTCCGGAAACGTAAACGAAGCGCCCAGTGCATCGTCGGCTTGTCATCGCTTCGAGAAGCTGTACGGTAGACAGGGTATTCTGGGACTTGAGGCTTTCATATGCCTGATTCCATCTTACGGTAGCACCGTTGTGAATGATGACGTCGATCATCGTCTCTGTCGTATCTTTACCCGTAAGTCGATCCCACTGCTCTTCTCTGAGGCCGAGTTTGACGTGGCCCAGGTCCCCGATCCAGATTTCGAGACGATGAAGGAATTCTTCAGACCACCATCCCGCTCCCTTTGCTGCAGAAACCACACGATCTCTTCCGTGATGAACGCCGGAGGCTCGTACATGAACGATAATGTTGACATCATAGTTGCAGAGTAGTTGATGAAGGATTTCGATGCCGAGAAAGCCCGTGCCACCGGTGAGAAGCACGGTAGATACGGCTTTGGATGTAGTGAACTGCTCGAGGCAGATAGGCTTCTGTGTGAGGCATAATCTGGAGAGAGAGTTGACCTCGTCCCTCATGTTGAACGTTCCTAGCTGCTGAATCGGCTCTTGGCCATTCTGAAGATCTTTAATCAAATTTGCCAGCTTGTCAATTGTCAAGCCCGGACTCGTCAAGGCGTTGACAGAGAGCCTCATTCCGTATACATCCTCAATCCACTTCGAAAGCGTCATAACCTGGATTGAATCGATGCCAGCCGCTGCGAGGGCAAACGTTCTCCCATCCAAAGCTGCCCTCACTCGTTCGTTTCCGCGACCTATCAACGCAGCGACTTTACGACTCAGTTCAAGAGCGAGCTTGTTTTCCAACGGGATCAACGGGTAAGGATCATCTGAGGCCGAGAAGACAAGGTCGGCCAGCCAGCTCCGAACTCTGCGCCGGTCTACCTTCTTGGAGTCCGTGAGTGGGAGGCTGTTCACAACGAGCCATTGCGAGGGCATCATGTAAGCCGGGATTCTTCTCGATAGCCGGTCTACCACGCCCTGTACAGAGAATCCGCCGTGAAGAAGTTTCTCAGTTGGCACGAGATCCAGCGTGACGGCATCTTCTCGTTGCCCGGTATCACGACGGAGACGCGGCTGAATCACTCCGACCAGACGATCGATATAAACGCCTGAGCGGGGAAACTCGACTAAACACATGTTGACCGAGTCGTCGTCGGCGAGGTGCTCTTCGACCTCGGTCAACTCGACTCTCTGTCCCCGGATTTTGGTCCTATAAATGTAGTGAAGAGAAGTCAGTATAGAAATACCCCTTATACAAAGTGTGAAAGGAAAAGAGGCGTCTAACTGCGTGTCTCGACGTCCAACGAAATTAATCAATCCATCGGGTCGATATCGAACCAAGTCTCCTGTCCTATAAAAGCGTCGATAAGACCGTCCAGCCCCTGTCGAGCGCCAATTACTACGACTGAAGAAGGCGCTGTTTGTCTTGCAAGGATCGTTGAGATATCCTCGAGCCAGCGTCGGGCCCTCGATGATCAACTCGCCAGTTGCACCGATCGGCGCGAGTCGGCGTGAGTTATTCGCATCCACGATCCAGCATCTCGCACTCTGCAGTGGAAGACCAACCGTTTGCGGCTGACATGTCGCGCTCTCATACCTTTGCGCAAGGCATCCCCCAGCTTCCGCGGGACCATAACAGTTGAGCACACGTTTAACTTTCCCTATGAAGTGAGTCAGGTGCTCTCTCTTCACCTCTTCTCCGGCGAGTACGAGCGTCTCCAGAGTCGGGACCTCTTCAGGAGAAGGTATGCTCGCCACGGCAAACGACGGCGTCAAGTCGACCCAGTTGACGCGGAATTCTTTGATGACACTCACAAGATCGTTCAGTCGACGTTCTTCCGAGGGGATGCAGACACAGCCGCCTAGAGACAGGGTAGCGAAGACGTCGACGGTGCTGACGTCAAAGGTGTGCGCCGCAAAGTTGAGTACCCTCGAGTTCTGGTTGATGAAGAGAGCGTCGCCGTATGCTGCGTTGACCGTACACACGGATGAATGCTCCTGGACTAGGCCCTTTGGCTCGCCTGTGCTTCCAGAGGTGAAGAGGACGAGGGCACTGTTTGTCGGACTGAATGCGCTTTCTGGGTTGTGACTTTGGTCCGGTAGACGATCCAGCAACGGTTGGTCGACGATCAAGATATTCAGCGACATGCCCTGAAACACCGAGGACGTCTCGGGCGAAGCAAGCAACAGTTTGGCCCCGACTTTACTGATGATCGACCTCAATCGATCTTTCGGATGAGAGAAATCCAAAGGAACGAACGCTCCGCCGGCCTTGAGAACCGCCAGTGTCGCCACGACGGCATAAAGAGACTTCTCGAAAGAGTAGGGTACGAAGACCTCGGGCCCAACGCCGAGACGCGAGAGTTCATGAGCAAGTTTGGTAGAGAGCTTTTCGAGCTCAGCATACGTCAGGCAACCGTCCCAGGAGCACACTGCCGGTGACGACGGGTGACGCCGCGCCTGATGCTCAAAGACTTGATGCACGCAAGCGTCGTGGCGTCTTGGCGGACGTCGATTCCACTTGCGGATCTGCTGCAGGTCGTCTCTGGTTAGGGGATAGAGGGTCTCGATCCTCTGGCTTGGACTCGCGGTTGAGACGGTGATCAGAATCTGACGATATGTGTGTAGAAGCCGATATGTGATTGAAGGGGAGAATTTCTTTTTGCATAGGCTCAGGTCAAGGGAAAAGCCTAGCTCCTTATAATCTGTCACGACCAAACAAATGTCCATCTGATTTGGTTAGACATGAGCATGACTTGTTTTGTCGTGATGTTTCTTGGACCTACTTCTTGTGCTGTTTCAGACTTGACATCTTCCAAGCTTAAGATCTTACCCTCCTCCTCAGCTAAACGATACAATAGTAAAGTATTGCAGCAAGGCGGGAGGGTTGGATCAAGTTGCCTCCAAGAAGCGGATGCCAAAGTACGCCGGAGGACATCTGAGATGGTATCATGGTCCCTCAACTCAAGGCTGTGGACCAGAGGATTTTCAGAAGCTTCACTCTGCGATCCGACATCCGCTGAAGAATCAAGACGAAACCCCGATGTCAAGAAGGAGACTGCAGTCGTCGCCAAGTAAGTCTTGAGAAAAAGAGCCCAGGCAGTCAAGATGAAGCTGGTAGAGGGCAAGTCGCTCTCTTCACACTCGATGTTTGTCGTCTCTAGATGAGCGGATAGATAGCCGGGACTATCATCTGGCAAGTCATCGCCTCTGAGGGGCTTGAAAATGCAGATGTTGATCTCTCCTTCTGTCGTCATGATCTGCTGAGGACCTATCCTGTCAGAGATTATGCAGTATGATGGTTATACCAAGGATGACGATGGAAATGCTATGCCTCTGCTCAAAGGTAAATCAACTATCCCACCTCTCAAGGATATAAACAACATTAGGGAGACCTTGACTGCCCGTGATTATCAGCATCCCCACACCTACTCGACCGTGATGCAATCCTTTTGTTCCTTTCGGCTCTCTGCATGCATATGTGCTCAAACCACGGCTGGCGGGTAACACTGAGAGTGCGTGTATCGTAACGGATGAACTACATACCATGCCGGCTTCCTCCGTCCGGCGTGCCGTCTGCTGTCGACGCCGTCCCCACCGGAAGAGACGGACCAAGTTGCCGAGTTAAATAAGTAGTTGAAGATTTCGATTCCATCTACGATTCTAGACCTGTGTACATGTCCAAGGCCTATATGATGTTTTCTTTACACTTTGTCTACGCTATCCTCCTTATCGGCATTGCCATTTTCGGCCTCTTCCTCTGGCCTCTCCTACAATCACCGCTGAGGAAAGTCCCCAACGCTCACTGGACCTGCGGCATCTCGTCCCTATGGATTTTATGGGCTCGTTATCGGAACCGGGAGCTGGCCCTTCTCGCGGAAAAGCATCAGCGGCTCGGTCCTATCGTAAGGGTTGGTCCGGCTGATCTCTCCGTCAGCTGCTACGACGATGGCATCAGGACCATCTACAACGGAGGATTCGAGAAGCCGGCTTACTATGACTTCTTCTTGTACTATGGTCAGAAGAACGCGTTTTGCAGCTTATCCCGGGCGGACCATTCTCTACGGAGGAGGAGAATCGCCCCTGCTTATACTAAATCCGCCTTGTTCGCTTCCGAAACACTGTCTACACTCACCTCCACCATTCTTTACGAAAGACTTCTGCCAATCATTCGACGTGATGCAGCCTCGGAGAAGCCGACTGATATCCTATCTCTCAGCTACGCCCTGAGTCTGGATCTGTTAACCTGCTTCCAGCTCGGGCTCGCCTCAGGCTCCAACTTCTTGCAATCTCCGCCAACCAGCCTCCAGACGTGGATGGAACACTACGAGAAGCGTTACTGCAAGCTCGCCGCTTTCTGGGCCCAGGAGCTTCCGCGCTTGACGCTTTTCCTGCGGTCCCTCGGCATAGACGTGGTTCCGGAGTCTCAACGCCGTTCGACAAAGTATCTGGAAGATTGGCTGCTTGGCTTGTGCGATCGTGCCGAGACGGTTCGGCTGGCCAAGGAGAAGGGGTTCGAGGTGCATCCCGGTGACGTTCCCGTCGTATACCAGATGCTGAAGGAGAGAGTCGACTTGGAGATGCCCAACGCCGACCTCGATGAAAAGAGACTGGAGATTGCAAGCGAGCTTTTTGACGAAATGTGTACGAGAAGATTCATCGACTCCTTTCTATCTACAACGCTGATAGTATTCTGCAGCGGGCGGCCGTGAGGTTCTAGGTAAGTGAATCCAATGTTTATGAGTCGAGCTGTTCTAAGATTCGGCAGGGTTGGTGCTTTCATACACAATCTATTACATCTCCCGGGACTCTTCGGCGCAGCAACAACTACGCGTCGAACTAGAGACGCTCGATCCCGGCATGCACGACACTGGAAGCATCCCGTCTGACGACCTTATAAGCGGCCTGCGTCTGCCATCACCCTCCTCTCTCGACAAACTCCCATACTTGACAGCCATCATCAACGAGTCACTCCGCTTGCGTCCGACCAGCACTCCTCTCCCTCGAATCACTCCTCGGGATCGTCCCGTCTCACTGGCGGGAACGGACGGCATCCCCCCGGGGACACGGGTCAACACCTTCCAATGGTTCATCCACCGCGATGCCAGAAACTACAGCGACGTCGACGAGTGGCGGCCAGAGAGGTGGATGGATCCGGCGTCGAACCATGGGAAGTCTCCCATGCTCTGGGCGTTTGGGGGCGGTAGTCGGATGTGCGTCGGCGCTTCTCTGAGTTACTACCGTATGTTCAAATAACCGCACCTTGGGATCAGGATACTTTTTCTCCATATTCTTCTTCTCGAGAGCTCGCTTTTGAGGCCGGTATTGTTTCTGACACCATTATAGTTATACGATACATATTAGCCATCATTTATACAAACTTCACTTCTGAAGTCGTTGCGAAACAGACAGGAATGCACGAGCCCGGGTCTATGGAGGATGAGATTTTGGTTCAGTTTAGAAAGATAGTGTCTTAGGTTTCCGACATATTATCGTCAGTCTTCCGTCAATCAATTCCGTCTCTCCCAGGAATTATTCTGTTTAATTCAAAGGTTTGGACTCTGACAAGAGCTTCTCCAACCAGGTGAACTCAAGCCCTTGGAAGAACTTCTCTCTCTGCCGCATCGTCTTTTCATAAGGACAAGCACCCGAGGCCGTGAGCATCATCTCTTCTACACTGGCCAGATACAGTTTCTCCGCGTTTTCAGGGGTATGAGGCAGCAGGGTGTCGCGACGGATATCCTCTTCCGACCTATACGTCTTGCTCATTGTTCGGCCTGGGCACTTGTCTTAGCCAAGGGTTAAGATAAAAGTATCAGGGTTGGGGACGAACCGTAGAACTCTTCCATGCGCCGCACCATCTCGTTAAAGGTAGACCACTGCCCGGTAATATAAATTGTCGGTTCCTAAGATACGGCATCAGTATTTGTTTCCTAACCCAGTCATCAATATGGCTCACCCATTTTGGCGCCTCGAGCAGTATAATCAGCGCCTTCGCGACATCCCGACAACTAGTAAAGGACTGCACCACATCCCCCGATCCTCTTATACAAGCCTTCCATCCATTGGGATCAATCGGAAACTCGTTCGGGATCGCCGGCATATACGACTTGTCCGCGGTCAAGCAGTAATCCATCAACCAGCCGGTGTTGAAGATTGTCCATTCAACCTCTTGCTCCTTTTCGAGGATCCTTCGAAACGGTACTCTTGACTGCACGTAGTAGCTTGGATAATGCGGAAAATCATCGATATTTCCAGCGAACTCGGACGGGATGAACCTCTTGCAGTTCGATGACTTCCGACAGGCTTCTAAGAGAGCGCAATGCACGTCCACAAAGGTTTGGCCCTCGCTGTTGTTGAATGATATGAGAACACTCGCATTCGTCTCGTTCAGTATCTTTAGAACAGAGTCCAGGCTGTAGTCGCTTGTCTTCACCTCTATATCGCGATCCTTCAGAAAGGACGATCTGGTGGACTTTGACGACGGAGTTGATGTTAAAGAAAGAGCTTCATCACATCACATACGTATTACTCTACTCTATCCTCCTCGACGAGCGAGACTCACCTGCCGAGAGATGACAAAGAACTTGTAGCGACCATCTTCAAGTAATTCGTCGCAAAGACTCTTACCGAGGTTTCCTACCGAGCATATCGCGATGACTTGCTGAGTACTGGCCATGGCGAAGATTGAGTTACTAGGCTAGGGAGCAGGAGGGAGAGCTGCCTCGAAGCTGTCTGAGAACTGTAGCTTCGTCTCATTTTACTGGGTGTGGATAAGCTCGTATGCGAAGTTGATATAGCAACTACATCCCTCGAATACAACTGGATGATAACGTCGGCTATTTAAACGCATCCTGCAGTGTTACTCTGCAACGCTCTTAATTTGAGCTCTGTGATAGATATATGATATTGGTAAAGTGAAGCATCACATGCTGCTAACAGGATGTTTGTCTTTATAGTATAGCAGTCTCGGGATTGATTATCCGCCTTTGACTGAACGTCAACCTAAAAGATACCTAGACGACCGCATATTCCCGGAGGCCTACCAGAAATGTCTCGACTTTTGACACACGGACCTCAAAGAGTGTGTCTACCAGTTCAAACATCGGGAACTTGTGTACGACGTGGGTAAAGTTGAGAAGATGAAGCAGGCCTCGCAATCACGGACATAGTCAACTACAGACATAGGTCGTAGCCGGATAGTATTGTTCGCCAAAGGATACTCATGATGCGAGTTAAATCTGTGTATACGGAAACAGAGAAGCCCTCAATCCTCAGCACGGGACATGATCTTCTCCGCTGCAATGCGACCCTTCACCCTCAATCTCGTGATGAGCTCTCTATCGTCGAAATGACTGCCCATCATGCGATCCCAGATGCTGAGGTAGAGCCCAAAGTTATGCTGTAGTCGAATTAAGCTTCACAGGATGAAGAATGGGATGATGATGAAACTCACCTTTAACCCCCAGCTTTGGTGGTGCACATCATGAAAGTCAGCATCGGTACAGGTAATCATCCGGAACAGTCTACTCGGGAAAACAAAGCCGCAATGGTCAAGCACGTTCTTGATAGATGCATAGCTGAAGAGGAAAATCGATAGCCTGATTGATATGCCGGTTGCCCAGCTGCCGATGGCGTAACTCACGCCGTCGACGACGAGGCTATCGAAAGGGTGGTTGTAGTAGCCGGCCCAGGCGTAGGGGACATAGAACCTGTGATGCTTGGCGTGAATATGCTCTATAGACAGGATGTTAGTAGGGGGGCATTCGTTTTCTATCAAGGGCCCAGCATCGGGTCTCACTGTAAAGCCATCGGTTTGTATGCTCTAAGCGATGAATGGTGAACATAAAAGCATCGGCGATGACCAGGGTGACCACGAATTGAAATGTCGGCACAAGATACCAGTACAGGAAGCGGCCGATGGGCACCTCCAGCCCAGCATGGTCAGGTGTAGATAGGATCGATACGTGCCCCGACAACTTGGTCTCCAAGGCGTAAAAGTTGACACCGCTCAGGGATAACAAGCTGAAGATTGCCTTCAAGGTAGAGTGCACTCGATCGATCCAAATAGCCTCATAATAATCTTCAAATCCCGTCATGTCACCTTCACCGAGGCCACCCAGCGCCAGGCCAAGGATTGTTTGCAGGCACTTGAAGGTTGTAAGTGAACTTGGGCTACAGAATAACAACAACCAACCCACCTGAGACTGAATAGTAACAATGAGACATTCTCGCCGAGTGACTCGATTACGCGTGAGCTCTTCTGCGGTCGTATGCAGCCGATATCGACTCAGCCAACCGAGACGGTCACAGAGTTCGAAGCCCGCTGACAACAACCAGTTGATCGCGATGGGGCAGATCAACGAAAGTTGCAAGTCAGAAATGCCGGGGATGAGGGGTGGTCTTGGATGTAGAGTGTAGGGTTTGAAGTCCGGGCTATCGTGGACGGCCATCGTCACGCTTTGCTTGCGGACGGGAAGGACGGCGATAGCAAAGGTGAGTTGAAATAGGCTAGAGAGGCCTGAATTTGCTCCGTCAGAACAAGGGTCGAGGATGCCACACGTTGTAGATTAAAAATGGTTATACGGTCTGAAACAGTGTGGATGATGGTGAGAACAGTTTCCCATAGTCATGCTGTGATGTGTAAGACTGACTCGGACAGAGCTGAAGACTGCGATCCGGGATATCCCTTTGAGAATGACACTTTACCAAAGCAGCTTGTTGCATGTCTGTGGCGTCCTAATTGTTGTGAGTTGTGATATCTTGGCACACACACATATCATATCAGCCAGGAGGTCTTGCCCACACGTATCTTCTGAGGTTCTCATAGGTAATAAGCTAGATAAGTAAGGAGAGAACATGCACGTAAAATGTTCCAGTATCCAATACGTGATGAGACGAAAGCATGTCGTCTCTTCACGATTGTGTTCTATCTCAACAGTACAGAGATCTCGAGTAGGCATGAGGGGGGGACCATGTTGACGAGGTGCCAGCTTGCTGTCTTGAGACTTCATATGTATGCATGACACGCCCCTGAGCCCAAGCTCGAATGCAACCACAGAGAGCGTTCGATTCAAGCCTATACATACTTCGACGTACAAATCTTCCGCAATATAAATCACAGCGGCACAGATTCAGAGCGGGACAAACGATCCGTCGTGCTACGGAGCACATGAGAAGTGACGTCAATCAATCTTGCCTGTTTGACGTAGTACTTGGAGATATCGTCAGAGCCATCTGTTTCGTTTTACAGTGCATGTACGTCCAGAGCGGAAGAGCTGGTGGCTGCCAACTTGCATATCATATAGTAGACACGGATAGAAATTGAAATTGAAAAGTCTCGCATCGCTATAGTATTATCATGCACGCACTTATAGTTGGTCTGTTGGATAATGACTATCTATTGAATGAGAGATAGTCGTGCCGCATTGTTCATATTTCATTATAGTGACAAGTCATTTCCTCCCCAAACGACTCATGACGCGATCTTCAACGAAGCTGTAGCTCAACTCCGCTCGATATCGACGCAATCACCCCTCTGTGGCTGTCTCATTAGACTTGACAGGCACAAGTTCGCCCGGCATCCACCACACGTCCGCAATCTTTCCATTTTCATACTGATAGAACATGTGTTCCATGCACTTGACCGTGCCCTCTATCTTGCGCCCCATGAACTCGCGTCGAGGCGTGCACCTGAACTCGATCCTGCAGCCGACGCGTTGCTTGGCCTCGTCGATTACGAGCATCGACGTTTCCCACTGCAGGTCGGGAGCGGCGTCCATGTCGTCCGTGAGGATCTTCTCATACTCGGCGAGGGTCATCGAAGACGCGTTCAGGGCAACGGTGGGGTTGACGTGATCTGCCAGGCCTGGGAAGGGTCGCTTGTTGAGAGCGTCGATGTAGGCGATGTATTTTTGCTCGAGGGAGGTCGAAGAAGTCATGATGAGATTAGGTTCCAAGGACGATTTTGATTTCACTTCACATGGAAGAGTTCTAACGTTGATTCTTTGCGTGGACGGACCGAACGAGATCGTCGAATCAGCTGGAGATATACCACTCGCATGTCGCAGTCCTCACATGTTGGTGGTTTAATATGAAGCGATACTCATATAGTCTGATAACGCGTTGCTTCTATGTCACGGGTGATGCGTTTATGAAATTACTGCTGAGGGAAGATAGAGTATATATTAGATAGAAATCGTCGATGTCCTGATAGTATGCATATAATCTTTCTGAGTCCTATATATCTGTAGCGTAGTACCGTAATATCGTCTTTCCTACCTGCTGACGCTCATACATGTCTTCTTAGTTGGTTTCCGCCTTGCTCACCCGTTTATCCGCTCGAAAAAGAAGAAGATACGTCTTTGTTAGGGACAGAAAACGTAAACGAGTCTTAGGAGAGCACCCGTATCGATGCTACCTATTAGCTTTCATCGAGGCTGCTGGGACGCTATTCCAGCCTCATCTTTATTCTCTCCTTCGACGTCAACTGATGATGACGATACCCTCGCGAGCGGCTTACAAAATTGTCCTGCGTCCTAAACCACCACTCATTCCCGGGATCTCTGACCATTGCCTCTCACTGTTAGTCCCGGTAGTCACTCACTGGACTACGGCGGCCTTCTATGGCATCATCGAACGTTTCGACCTCCTGCAGGGATGCAGGATTCATAGCCGTGAAGAAGAAAAGATGAAGAACTCCGTCAGCCGACTGGAATGTCTCCGTGGTGTGGTCCTAGTTCAGGTGCGTGGATGAGCCAGTGGGTTTTTTTCCACATAGAGATTTTCAGTAGTGTCTGATGCTTGTGAGCTTCAGGTCCTTCAAACCAGTCTTGGAGTCTTTCTAGGGATTTTCTCTGGTGTTGAGATGACGGGTTACGAGGATAGAGACGTCATAAGCTGGGCAGGTCGTGTGCAGTTGTTGAAACGCACGATCATCTTCCTCCTGTCCTTCTGTGGCCTAGAAATCATGGGGCTTGGGGACGGTCTGCCAGACTTAGTCGGTTCCACAATCTGGACATCCCATCTCACCAGTCTCGAAGCGGACCTGTTCGTGGCTAAAGTGATTTACTACGCACTGATACCTGCGCTCCGAATGTACTTGGCTCTCTGGCTCGCCGACGCATGGGTTTTCTTCATCCATCGCGCGGAACACAGCAATCCATGGCTATACAGTGAGTGATGTCCAGCCTAAATATCTTTGGCCGACGACTAACAATAGCATATTCAGGGACTTTCCACGCCCGACATCACGAGCTGTATGTGCCGTATAGCTGGGGAGGCATCTACGACCACCCCATCGAGAGCCTGTTCCTCAGCGTCGGGGCCTTTGCCGTGGCCGTCGTCGGCACCGGCATGACGCTGAGAGAAAGCATGGTGTTTTCAGCCTTTTCCTCGGCCAAAGCTTGCACCGATCATAGCGGATACGTGTTTCGTTGGAATCCGGTCGACATGTTCACTTCGGTCAACGCCGAGTATCACGATAAACATCATCAGAGATGGGGGTTAAAGGTAACTTGGTCTCGATCGTCTATACGGACAGAATGACTTGTTGCTGAGACTGCTTATAGAAAAACTTTGCCCTTCACTTTCAGTTCTGGGACCGTCTTCTCGGAACTGACTTTCGAGACGCTGAAACCGCAGACAGGTTATACAAGCGTGACCGGAAGGCAGCCGAGATCTATGTAGCTATGGAGAGGTCGGCAGAGAAAGACAAGATATTATAACGAGCCATTAACTCCTATTTCATGACTATTCTTTGGTAGTTAGTGACAGCTTGCAATAACGGGGAAGTCAGATCAGGGATAAAGTCTCATACTATTCATAGTGATCCATACTTCTATAGTGAACGAGCTACAGCGTGCCATATTTAACCAGGTAGCCTCCGTCGACGACTATAATCTGCCCGTTGATGTATTGATTCGTCGCGGCAAACAAGATGGCGCTCGCCATGTCCACATCGTTTCCCGGCCTTCCTGCTGATATATCGCTACAGGTACCGGGTGGCAAAGGAGGCGACTTTTGGCTGTCGTCACTCGTGCCGGTAGTAATCTCGCTTGGGAACAGACCTGGTGCTATAGAGTTGACTCTGATGGACAGTTTACACTTTGCAATCTCCACGGCCAGCATCTTGGTGAGATGGATCGTTGCTGCCTTTGCAGAGTTGGTGGCGAAGCGGCCAAGAGATTCCTTTATCATCCCGTTGATGGATGATATGTTGATGACCGTGCTGCTTTGTCCTGGCCGTGCGTCACTCGCTCGCTGGAGCAGAGGCAGAAAGGCCGTCGTGACGAAGTAAATGGCAGCGACGTTGGTAGCGTAAACATCAGTCCAGTTCTGAAACGTTGCGTTTTCAGCTTCGAAGAGGCTTTTCTTCAACTCCCTCGCGTTCGAGCCCTCGGGTTTCTGACTATTGCTGTAGATGCCGGCGTTGTTGATGAGGATATCCACCTTCTCTTCGCGACTCTCCAGCTCGTTCACAAGACGACTTTGAGAACTGTCAACCAGGGAGAGTACTGTGTGAGGACGAGGGCTTACGAACCGGATCTCATCTTTACGCGAGACGTCTCCTACGAGGGGAATGAGGGAGCCCTTGATGTCTTGCCCATGAGCTTCGACGGCACGCTTCAGCTTTGCCTCTGTCCGACCAATGATGTATACTCTTGCGCCGTTGACTGCCCTGACCTGGACTCAGTTTTCGAATCTGTAGAAAGGCTGCCAGAACATACAAGGCTTGCGCGGCCATTAGACCCAAGCCGGAGCCACCACCTGTGATGACAGCGACCTACGTACAGGGGTCGAGTGATCAGCTCTTCAATCTATACAAAGTTGCTGAATACCTGCTTTACTACCTTGTCTCGGACATTGAAGATGTTGTCAAGCACGAATTCCGCGTTGTTGGTAGGCATGATGCGATGTAGTTTGTACGGTTTGCTCAAGTAAACGAGTTGGTTCCAAAGTGCAGAGTTCTCATTACGTGTATGAACCTCGTAGCTATACGTAGTATCTTATACAGAGTCACTTTAAATCCAGCAAGCCTACTCCGTGCCGTAGCCGATTCACAAGATAATGCAGACTTCTGTGCGTCGACTTGGGAGCTTTCCGCAAGATGGTATGCTATGTCTGCACGACGAAATGTTTTTGCGGGGGGAGACGATACGGAGAGATTCAATAGTTCATAACATAGATGCGGGCAACTCCGTGAAGAGGAGGAAGAAAACAGGGAAGCCGAAATAGCAGTCCACCGACGGTTCATTCCAGGCAGTGGCTATGTCGGAGAGGCTTTACGTTCTTGTTCCTGATATGAGGTTTTGTCTGAACGTGCGTCTACGTGTGTGTATATGTGCAGTATATGTGTAATGCAGTGTAATGCTCGAGGACAACGACGGCAAACGTGACAAGGATGGAGATGATATAACCCCGCGAAAAGGTGCCTCTATAACTATAACACGTATAATTCTTGGTCCAGTCATCGGAACATTTTCTGTCAACCTGCATAGAAGTATGTCGGAAAGATAGGTAGTGAGACGGCATGGTAATCTCTTTAGACACAGACTCTCTAGCTACGTGGTCTACATCATATAGGAAGGGCTGATACCGGGATGGCTCGCGCAACAGTTCCTCGACATGGGTCGTATTTCTCAAGACTACTCAGCTGCGTCTTAGTTATAGGAAGTGATGATATGCATCGTTATGATTCTCCCCGCCGGGTGGAGGAGACGCTCATGCAATTCACTCTGCGACCTGCAGTGTGTCACGGAGATATGCGTGAGCTGTTAAACGCATGTATGTAATTTACTTGATATCGACTTGCAGCGCTTCTCTTCCCGTGCGTCTTCACGATAGTTGTGAAAGCTACGTGTAACAATTCGGGAGACCGGCTACACCCGAATGTCCACGTAGCTAAGAGATAGAGCAGTGCTCTGATTCACTACGACGTCACGTAGTATAGCTGATTTTATCGTCACGAGTTGGTAGTCGAGCATGATGCCGCCTATTCTGGTTTTCCATCCTACGAAGCATTCTCCGGGCACGAGGGTGGCGTAGTTGACGAAAGGGGGAAGAAGAGAACTTGTGAATAGAAACGTAGATGGAGCAAATTTCACTCTTCTTCTCCTGGCAAATAGTCTTTTTGACGAAAGGCCTTGACTGTAGTGCCGCCCTTGTCTTAACTCTTCACGGAGTTTTGTCTTCATCTCACAACTCTCACTCTACCCTAGCAATTCTAAACCCCAAGAAGCTATCATGGATTCGACAAGAATCTCCGCTTCAGGATCACCAGTCAATGTGCTCGAATATCTTCGATCGAAATCTGCCGTCGACTACGATAGCTTGGACATGCGAGGTACGGCCAAGTTCAGAAATCGGGCTTCCAACGCTCATGCTGTCTTATAGTTGCCACTGACTTGGGCCCCTTTGTAGACTGCACTTCAAACCAGGTAGGAGAACCTTTTCCCCAGAGCTCAAGGGGCTAATCTGGCTAATGCGTCTGTAAACAGTGGGAGGCGTATACTCAACTTCGTGAACCGGCCAATGCCTTTCTCGTGGAGGAGTCTGTGACGCTCGCTCGCCAACTTCAGCCTCAGATTATGGAAGTCTCCGTCGAGGAGTTGGCAGTAGAGATCTTTGTAGGCTATGCGTATTCTTGAAGGAGTCCGACGCAATGGCTTACGACTATACAGATGATCAAGCTTGCTCTTCGGGTTGCACCCTTGGTCTACGGTTCACTGCATGTCATGTGCAACCCTTTATACTCGTGGGCTACTAGCAAAGTGTACGAAACAGGTCATCGTGGGTTTTCCTCAGCCTTAATTATATGAAATATCACTGATGCACTGCTCCAGGCTTTCATCGACTCTGTCAGGCGATAGAGCCATCCTTCGACTTGTCTAGACTGGTCATGAAAGTTTCCTCCACCTGGGAAGGCTTACAAGCATGCAGGAAACTCAAAGAAGATGGCATCAAGACGCTGGCCACCACCCTCTTCACCATGGAGCAGGTTATTCTAGCTGGAGAGGCAGGATGCACCTCCGTCTCACCCTTTGTTCATGAGCTTCGAGCTCATCTGGACATGGAGTTTGTAAACTCCATCCCTTGACTGTCTCCAGCATAGACTGATGACAGCAGCTATCACGATCCCGACCCAATCCTTGCTCTAGTCCCCCGAGCACAGCAATACTACAAACAGCATCAAGTCGACACCAAGGTAAAGTCATGCGCCTTCATGACAATCGACGAAATCATCAGCGTCGCCGGCGTGGACGCAATGACCATCCCCGCCGAAGTCCTGGAGGAGCTCTCTTCGATGACGGAGGTGCAGGAAAAGCTCGAAGCGCGATCCTGCTTCTCCAACGTCGATGGAGATGGCTCTGTGATGAAGCTTGAGCGCTTGAGCTACATCGACGACAGGGTCAAGTTTGATCGGAGCTTTACCACCAACGGCAGGGGGAAGGCCAAGACTGAGGACGTAAGTGTGCGTTGGGGCATTTTTCAACGTGGTATACACTGACTCGTCTGCCCTTGGTAGGCCATCGCGGTGTTTTGCGGGTTTCAAACTCAGGCTGAGGCTTTGATGGCACAAGCAGGAATTTGAACTGTTTTACTCGGAGTCTTTGCCATTTCCTTTACAAGTCCATAGTTAGGAATGAATTCTCATAAGTTCTAGCACTTCGATCAAACCAACTTCTGCAACTGTTCATGCTTAATATTGATGATACGACACGCTATCGTCAAATATTACCTGTAACACCCGGCACGATAGCCTCAAGCTTAGCCATCAACTCAGACCACACCTTGGTCTGAACCTCTGCACCCTTCTCGCTGGTGACGAACTCGCCTGGCTCTATGACCACGCTTTCACTCATGTACTTGCCATGCGTCTCCGGACCAGCCGCGGCACCGGCGACGATGGTACGGCTGCCAACCTCTGTAGATCGCGCCAGGAGCAAACCCATTATATACAGGTACCATCCCGCTTCTCTAGCCAGCTGCGAGTGGCAGAAGCCTGGATTAGTGCAGTTGATCGTGACTGGGAAGGAGGCTCCAGTACGGGCAGCCATCTCGCGGACGACGAGGATCTGGAGCAGCTTGCTCAAGGCATATCGTGACATCATATCGGCCTTTGTTTTGTCTGACAGCGCATCGAAGAATTGTGGTTCGTCCTGCTCTGAGAAGTTGATGAACATGTGCTGCGAGATGGATACTGTTAGCTACTACTGGTGATTGTACGGTGGCTAACTCGAACTGAGGCACGTACAGCTTCACTTGATGTGACAGTCAGTACGGGACGCGTGTTAAACCGCTGTGCCGTCTTCTTGAGTTTCGGTAGGATCAAGAAAGCAAGCAGAAACGTGCTGACGACGTTGGTAGTGATGGTGCTCTCATCCTTCTCCGTAATGCGAAACCTCCCCGTCGCGATACTCGCGTTCTCACAAACAACATCGACACGATCGAGTTCTTCACGGACGCGCGCCGCGAAATCAACCACGCTATCGTAGCTGGATAGGTCGAGCCTCCAGACGGAAACGGGAGATGGAAGGCCGCGGCGTAGGGATCCGTCGATGGACTGTTTCGCCGCCTCTCCTTTCTCCACGTCGCGGACGGCGAGGATGACGCGCGAGGCGCCGAGGAGACCGAAGTGACGCGCGGCTTCGAAGCCGAGACCGACGTTGGAGCCGGTGACGATGATGGTCTGGCCGTCGAATCTGGTCTTGGGCTTCGAGGGCGTGACCAGGAGCTGGCGGTAGAGGAAACCGCCGAGGAAGGGGAGGGGGACAGGCATTACGGCTGTGATTCTGATTGTAGTGTGTGAGGTCTATGAGAAGGAGTTTCGAAGGTGTAGCTAATGAACAGTCATGTATGTACGATGGAATTCTTCTTGGATAACTCTCCGCTGGCTTACGGGGCGTATGCAGACCAAAGTAAGCCCTTAACAGACAAATACACGATCTTAGCGATGACGGAAGATAGCATCGATATTGTTTCTTCCCCTGTTGCTTATTTCAGAACTCAGTAGCTCTATCGTCATCTTTGGCACATGCAGCTTCATGATCTCATCTCAGCCCGGGGACCTCGGCCTGCGCTCCCGAGTCGACTGACCTGGAGAGGGATGCAGGAGACGTATACAAGTATGAAGCGCAGAGGAACGATAGTTACTTCACAGAACACTCGGATATCTCCTCGACGACTGTCAAGTTTCGTCGAGGGAAAATACAGCCAAGATGCATATTTATGCACGAGACTCCAGTTGAATGATTCGATGTGACTTCGTGCCGCTCCGGCTTTATATTACATCTCCTATCTGTCTGTCACTCACAGCGGAGTGTGTACCTATGCAGAGGTTTATGCGGCGTCGTCAATATGGAAATTCATCAACAAAATGTCTCATCAATCAAGATCCCTCACATCCTGTCTTGAAGATCACCAACACGTAACTCGTCAGTGTTGTAGCTTTTTTCACCTCACGGCCAATTTCAAAACATGGCTTCTCCAGCTTCTTCCTCGCAGCAGCAGCTCAAGGGCGAACAGCTCTTTGATGTATCTCATGTCACTGCCGTCCTCACCGGTGGTGGCTGTGGGATAGGCTTGATGATCACGCAGGCTTTGATTGCGAACGGTGCCAAAGTTTACGTAGTTGAGAGAAGAAAGGATGCCCTTGATACGGTTGTGAGGCTGTATGACACGGGTCCTGGGGTCATGATACCGTTGGTTCCTCACCATGAGCTGCTATCCTAGAAGATGTCTCGCTAATAGCCTTTCGTAGAATCGTGGCCGACATTAGCGTCAAGGACGATGTCGTTCGTCTCGCCGAGCAGATAAACAAGCTCGAAGAGAACGGCATCCAGCTCCTGGTCAACAACGCCGGCATCGCTTTAGATCACACCACGAGGTTCGGCGAGAACGGCTCACCGTGCATGACAGACGCAAAAGCCATATCCGAACACTTCATGAGATCCGTCCCCAGCGACTGGAGTCGGACGTTCGAGACCAACGTCATGGGCGGCTTCTTCATGTCCATGGCGCTGTTGCCGCTGCTCGAAAGGGGCTGTGGGCGACTGAAGGGGTATTCATCCAGCATTATCAACCTGTCCAGCAACTCTGCGTTTCTAAAGGATAGCTGTCGCGGTTACGTGTCGTATGCTGCTAGCAAGGCCGGGACAGCTCACCTTAGTCGTATCCTCGCCACGTTACTTTCGAAGACGAACGTGCGAGTTAATCAGATCGCGCCGGGGACCTTTCCTTCAGAGGCAAGTGTCCGCAGCTCGAAGATGGGTGAAACAAACTACAAGTAAGGCTTGCTGACTCTTGCAGATGACAACCGGCTCATCGGGTCCGGATCAGAAGTCCACAATGAATCGCCCCTTGTCGAACGCAGCAGGTTCGTTGAACTTGTTACCGCCACTATTCATAACTTGTAACTGACATACTCCCTTCTTTAAAGGTCGAGCGGGAGCAGAGACAGACATTGCCGCAACAGTCTTATTCCTTGCAAGTATGGGAGGCAGTTTCTACAATCATCAGATCATGTTCCCCGACGGGGGTGAAACTCTCATATGTCCTGCTGCTATATAAACACTCTTAGCTATGACTATAGAGAAGACTCCTTCTGAAAGGCTTCGCTTGACTCAATGGCCTCCTTCAAGCACGTCTCCAAGTCCGCGAATCCCGGCCTGTTGTATCTCCTTAGCAGTTCCTGAGACCTCTTCGTGTCCACAATCTTCAAGTCCTTGTCGTCGTTGGCGATCCTTGGAAATTCCCTCTTGTCGTCGCCGTAGCCTTGGTCTCGAAGTTTTTCAAACGTCTCCATGGTGATGTTGAAGTTGAACGGAGCCGCAAATGCGAACAGCCTTTCACCGACGACGTCTACTTCTCGTAGAGCCGCGATGTGTAGAAGAGCCGTGTCGGTGACATTAACGTAATGCTGAGGATCGAGATTCTCCAACAGTCCAAGAATACTGTCGTCTCTTTCCCAAAACTTCCTATACCATCCCCCCGTCGAAGCCGGTTGCTCCTTGGACAGGATCCGTCCGATGGTGCAATTTGGCAGGACGGCGTTGAGGACAAAAGCCGGCTTCTTTTCTTCGACGAAGCGCCAACACTCCTTCTCGGCCAGCGCTTTGCTCGCCGCGTACACGGCCAGTCTCCTGTCATCGTTATACGGAGGAGGCGCCCACGCCTCTTTGAATTCTCCCTCGTTCCACGAACCCGAATCTATGTATGACCTCTTATTTCGGGTATACGGAGTCACCGCCGCGCTGGAAGAGGTGTATACGAAGCGCCTCACGCTTGGTTCTCTCGCCGCTGCTGTTAAGGCGTTCCTGACGCCAGACAATACCAGGGGTATAACTTTGTTAGGGTCAGGGTTGAGCGTGAGATCACTCGCGAGATGCATGACGCCGGCACAGCCTACACGGCGACGAGCGATTAGTCTGCGCGTCTTTGGGTACCGACAAGTAGAAAGCCTCACCCTTTATAGCCTCGTCGAAGGCACCGCTCGTCGCCATGTCCTCGACGATACAAGTTTCGAACCGATCCCGACCGTACTTCTCATTAAACAGTGCATGCAAGTACTCGGCCTTGCCGGCATGACGAACAGTGCCGCGAACGCGAAAGCCATGCTCGAGGAGCTGTTCAGCGACGTGGCTGGCGATGTATCCGTTGACGCCCGTGACAAGGATGAGGGACCCTGTTGGCACTGCCTGCATCTTTGCTGCCTTTGAGATTCTCTTAGAGAGTTATTGGTCAAGAGAAAGTTAGAAAAGGAGAGGTCAAATACGAAAGACGGGACGGTATTTGTCCCTCCAACAGTTTCTACAGACGGATGAAAAGATATGAAGGGGCAGACCTTCTCGGCGTATATATATTATAGTATGTAAAGTACCCCAAGTTATCTCCGGTAGAAATAACACGCAGGCTTACGATATAAATCCACGTAAGGGAGATCGGAGACGATAGTCACACGGCAGTAAGCCGCTTCAGCTGAAATCAAATTAGCAACCTTTATCTCTACTCGCTCCGTGTCGATCAAGACATACATACAGCTTCGCTACTGCTTTATCAGAAGGCAGATGCAATAACTGCGGCAGAGATCCCCGCTCATCACCCATCTACCCATCCAGTCGCTGTGCAGATCCCCCGTTCAGGTGTTCAGGTGCATAATGTCGTGGCACCCCAGCTACTTGTTAACGAAGCCTCTACGGATAGGCGAACCACGTTTGTCTACACTTCCCTCTGACTCGTATGTTAAATTGATTAGACACCAGCAAGGCTGAGACCTGCGTCTTTTCTGACTTTCCTTGTAGTCAGCCGCCACGCTGCTTCTCCGGCCGGTGATGGGATAGTCAAGTTAGGAAAATACCGGCAGTAGCCGAGACAAGCCTTTCTTAACCTGCATAGGAGTCTATGATGGAGATGAAAGAAATCGCCTGCCGTCCTAATGAGTTTCGATAATCTCTAGGGAATTAAAGTAAAAAGTATTTACAAGTTATAGACTCTGATACTGTGAAACTTGACATGTATCTCAACAATCTCAAAGAAGCCCTATTATATCATACAAAGCCATGCCTCCTCTCTGGTATTTTCCTCCATAAAGAACGGCAAAAACACCGTAAATTGAACGCCAACCTTACACATCACATAATACAAACATCAATAAATGAATAAAATCTTCTCCTCTACGCTGGTCTTACAAGCTTGGCCTGAGAATCTAGTTTCGCGTACCAGGCATCGACCGCCGGTTGGTTCAAGTAGTCCAAGCGGTGACCACAGCGATTTTCGAGCAACTGCTCAGGTTTCGTGATAGTATCGCAGCAAGAACCCCAGCAGTCCTCGATGAGCTTGAGTACGGTGCTCGACTGTTGTTGGCTGTTGTTGATGATGTTGAGTATCGTCGGGATGACATTCTCGTGGAAGGCGTCGAACTGGTTGTAGATGTCGGCTAGGAGGATGTAGTCGGCGAAGAAGCGGCGGGGGATGTAGTAGATGTCACTCCAGCCGAGGCACCACTCCTTGGTGTTGACCTTGTAGCCGAGGCCCAGCTGTTGGACGACTTCGGAGGCGTTCATCACCTTGCCGTGGAAGTTATTGCCCCAACCCCACCAGTCGTAGGCTTTGGTGCTGGTCATGCACTGGTGAGGCGGCGTGCCTTTGGTGATCCACATGTTTTCCCAGTTGATGTCATCCCAGGCGAGCGGGTCGAGCCAGGCGTCGAAGTGAAAGTACATCAGCCCCTTGATGTCCGGCTTCTCGGCCAGCACCATCTGCATCGTCTTGGCCACCTGGACGTAGATGGTAAAGGTCCCTTCGAACTGGTCGTGCGTCCAGTTGTAGAAAGTCTTGGGTTGATCTGACATCATGCCGGGCATGGAGATGTGGATCGTGTCGAAGAAGGGCTCGTACTTCATGATCTGAGGTACTCGCTCTGGATGAGCAGAGTTCCATCGGACCATGGCCAAGACGTCGTGGAAGGGAGAGACGATTTTGGTGCTGTTGGCCGCGTCATCGGACCCTTCAACGACGGGACGATCGACGACGGGTCGATGGACGGGCGGATTGGTCTTCGCTTTGGTTCCTGTGGGCAGATGATCTCGTAGTACAGCCATGGCGATGACAGTGCCGACCGTGACGACCGTCAATAAACCGAGAATGACGCGCCAATATCTCGGAAGTCGCTTAGAATCGTGATCGCGCACAGCCTCAGCCTGGGTCGTTGGAGGAGCAGACGCGGGATACATCATGTAAAGCCAAGACGACACGAAGACGATCAAGGTTCCCGGGATGACGAGACTACCCAGTTCGGTTCCGAAGAGGATCGGCGATATGAAGAGGAGGATGCCGGTAGCCACTGCCGTTGCAAGGCATTTGACGACGGCGTCGGCATCTAAACCGCATTGTCAGTAACCGATCGTCATCATCTTGTCTCGTCGCTCTCCGACTAGGATGCACCTACACTTGTAAACGTAGGTTATCGCCACACCGACAAAGGCGTGGCTGACGACGACGAGGATGGCTCGTATGTCGGAATATCCAGCGAAGAAGCTAGGCTCATCGGCAGTCATGGTGAAGATGAAGAGATGGCAGACAAAGTTGATGACGGTGCCGAAGACGTATAGAATCATGTTATCGGCGTGCATGCTGTTGTTGTCAGTCTTGAGAAGACGCTGGTTGTAGACGGCAGATGAGGCTCCGATGAAGACCTGGAAAAACAGAATGCCGTATGTAGTAGCAGGATAAGCAGAGCCGATTCCCGGCTTATACTGCGAAAGGACCAAGCCGAAGACCTAACAGCAGAGAGAGCAGAGTAAACAACATGGCACGGGAAGAGACCATCACAAGGTGTGACAAACCTGGAGGAAGATCGTTGCCCATTGAATTCGGGAAAGGGATGTTTTGAGCCATATAACCATGATGATGGCCGTCATCAACGCTCCGCTTGACTTGCTCAACTGTATCGTCCCCGGATCGGCGAGGTAATAGCTGAGGAAAATCTACAGCCAACCAACCAGAGTTCAGTCACCTTTCAACTCCCCTTGGACGCCGTCGTCAATCCAGCAGGGCACGTACCGAGTTATTGATTAGAGTGTAGCAGAGGGCTAGGATATAGAAGCCAGCTCGCTTCTCTTGCGTCACCTCGGCGCGAAAATACCGCCAGACGACGGCCGGGCTTAATTTGGCGTCGACCATCTCATCGTGGAGTTTCACATCGGGAAAGTCCTCTTCTTGAATCTCGTCCTCTTCAAGAACGTCATGCTCCCCCTCCTCGTCGTCGTCTTCGTCGTCGCGCGAATGTCGTCTTCGGTCAGAGACGACGGGTGTCGAGGCCAGGGGGAGAGACTCGTAGTCGCCTCCGCCGCGTGTCCTCGGCTTCACCCCTCGGGCTATCCGCTGCGAGCATTCGCGGCAGAAGAGGATGGTGGAAAGTATGAGCTTGCCGAACTCGGACATGCTGACGGATCCGGATGTCGAGAAGGAGTAGGAGCCGTCATTCTGGGCGAGCTTTAAGATGACGCCCAGACCGACTTGGATAGCCACCAAGCCCGTGGCCGCGGCCACCGCTTGATAGCTTGGTGATTGCAACATTGTAGTAAGGTGCAATTGTGATTGGTTTTTCGAACGACGCGTAAGGACGGTGATGGTGACGAAATCAAAAAGCTGAGCTGCTTGTTATCTCGGATGGCGGCTGGATGAAATGTGTTGTTGAAACCCTCCTTGCAGGACAGTCCTGCTTCTCTTTTGGGGGAGGGAAGGCCAAGACGTGGTATACGGCTATAGCCGCGACATGCAAGATGCTGCGGGAACGGGGTTGCGTTGAGGTCAGCCGTGGGAAGTCTGAGAGAGGATGCGTGTGTATGTAGTATGTAGTGTGTGCAGTGTCGACAAGTGCCGGAGCGTCGAAGAACGACGACTCGTTCACAGCACCTTGTTCGAAGTTGGTGGAAGAGCTAAAAGGCGATCCTAAGAAAGTAGGGGTGGGCGTGATGAAAGAGGGAGGGTCTTTGAAACCGCGCTTCTAGCAGGGCTTTCGAGATGATTGGGGGACCCCAGCAAAGTAAAACCTCCAGTAGTATTTGTACAGTGGAGAAGAAGAGATACCTGATTTTGTCAACTGTTTTCTGGTAATTCTAGGTATTATAACCTTATTTTATGCCTTTGTTCTTCATACCTACTACCTTTTAGTCGAGGGAGCATAACCTCACGCCCGGGGGCAAAGAAAGCTTCGTGTCCCCACGCCCCTCTCCTTTAACTTGCTCTCTGATTCAATGGACGAAGGTGAGAGTACCCGACTCATTCAGCGGCTCATCGACCGTTGTACATATGTACATATGTACATAGGTCTCGGCTTCTGAGTTCCGTGGAGAGCTTCAATGCATGGAATTGAATCATGTATTTATGTACGTGTGCATGAAATCGTAGACTTCTGTGAATGCTCTTGATGACAAGAAAACTTGTGCATACATATATTGCTGAAGAAGTGAGAAGAGAGAAACACTGCCTAATCAAGTAGAAGCCTTCGATCATGAGCAGTGTTGATAGATGAGTGACGACTACTGCGTAACCAAGGGGGGTGGTGATATTACCCCATGTTAATGATTCCACAAGTCGTATTGCGATACAACGTCGTCATCTATTATACGAAGCCCCAGTGACGCGCCCAATTCCTCTTCTCAACTCGAGTCATCCTATTCTCGAGTGCCGCATTCCGGGCGGTAATTTGTAAGGAAGGATTCGTGTTATATAGAACGCAATGGGATCTCGAACATCTCTTCGGATCCTGATCTTCAGACTCTGCTGATGGAAAGCATCATAAAAGAGGCTCTTTGTATGTATGTATTGCATAGATATTAGACGCATTCGTAAAATTCGCACGCAGAGATAGATTAACGTGTAATATAGATCGATATATGAGGTTGTCAACAGTGCAAGGGACAAGGGATAAAGAAGAAAGAGAGCCACCTGAGACAAGAGATAAAGCCTATTCAAAGGATAATAAAGGATCCATCACGATATCCACCCTTCTCGTTCTCCCTATCCACCTATTAAATCGGACGAGGAATTCGCGTCCCATTCCCCTCCCTCACCGCACCGCGCGCACCGCGGATCAAACGCGTAATCGTGGTCTGGAAAGAGTTTATCAATGGAAAAAGTCAATTGTGCTGTAACATTGGATAAACACAGACTTTATGTACCTACTATCCCACCCTCTCCCTCGGGGAGTTGTATCCCCCCCTACGGCGCCCCGGTCCATTCCGAGTCATCGACCCCCCCCTGTCAGTAACAAGAGTGTCATCCGACTATCCGTGGTTTTTCTTCTGTCCAATGTTCCACGGCTAAAAAGCCAAACCTTATTAGAACCTATCTGTTGCCTGCCCGCGGCGGGTCTAACTTCAGTCGGGCCAATAACCCCCTTGTTGATATCCCCCTAATACCAAGGAATCAAAGAGAGAAGGCGGGTCCGATATATTTTCATACGACAATTCAGGAGTAGCTCGGTATGGTCCAAGCGAGTCATTCGAGGAGGAAGCATTTGCGGGACAGTTTGATGCTCAAGTAGCCCATCAATGGAGCGTAGGTTGTACATACATACATACATACATAGAGGTCAACAAACTACCTAGCAAAGCAGCACTGCAGTGTGCTCGTCTTATATGTATACAACTTGACCACTTGCCTGCCCCCTTACGCGAACGGCCAGGTCTGTGTCACTATCGCGTGTTAATCGTCCACTCCACAAAACCGGCTCATCGACCATGAAGCATCAGAACGGTCAGAACGGAGATTCCGTGACCGAGGACCACCAGCCTCTCAACGTCATTATCCCCATCGGCGGCATCGGTTCCCGCTTCGCGAAGCATGGCTATCGCTATCCGAAGCCTCTCATCAACATCGTCGGCCGTCCCATGATCGTATGGCTCCTCAGCAACTTGAAATTCAAGCCTGGCGATACCGTTTGGGTCGCGGTCAACGACGAGGTCGACGATGATTTCCATCTTGGACAGCTCGTTAGCAAGTCGCTGCCACATATCGATCATCGAATCCTCAGGTTGCGGCATCAGACTAAAGGAGCGAGCGAGACGGTAAGCCGATAACCGCTTTGAAAAGTTGATATCGTCTTCTTAAGTCTGATTATTTGTATGCCCGCAGCTCTACGTCATCAGCCAGTCCATGACGAAGAAGGATTTGCAAAAGAGAACTATATCCCTCGACTGCGACACGATTTACTGGACGGATATCCTTGGTCAAGCCCGCCGCCTACCGCTCGACACCGGCGCCTGCTTCTATTTCAAAGACGAAGGCGACAAGCCCGTCTTCTCTTACATCAAGCTGGAACCTCGGTAAGGCTGCAAATCTCAAGAAACCCAACTATCAGAGAACCTTCATTGACACAATCAAACTCAAGTAATGGGCTAGACTACATCACCGACATCCAGGAAAAGACAGCCATCTCGAAAAACGCAAACTCGGGCGCATACGTCTTCCCCAACGGACAGGAGCTCAAGTCGAGGGCTGCCGAGATCCTCGACATGCGCCACCTCGACAACCAGGAAATCGGCGAGTACTACACCTCCAAGCTCATCGCGCACATGATCAGGCTGGAGACGCCCTTCGCCGGCATCCCCATCCGGCAGGATGACTTCAGCTGCGTCGGTACGCCCGAGCAGCTGCAGCACTTCCTGCGGACGATCAAGAGCGGGGAGTGTAAGCTTTCGGTTACGAGTCAGAAGAGGCGCTTCTGCTTCGATCTTGACGGGACCTTGGTTGGCTTTCCTGACGTTCCTGGTGATTATTCTACGTGTCCGCCGATTTGGAAGAATATTCGCTTGCTGCAGGAGTTGTTTGAGGCGGGGCATCACATCATCATTGTTCGTATCAAGCCTGGGTCCTCATGAGAGCCAAAGTTGACTGACAGCCTCTCTCTTCGTTTAGCAAACCGCGAGACGCATGCGAACTCACAACGGAAACATCGGAGCCGTCATCGCTGATATCGGCCAAGTCACCTTCGCCCAGCTTTCCAAGTTCAATATCCCCTTCCACGAGATCAGCTTCGGGAAGCCGTTCGCGCACGTGTACATCGACGACCTAGCTGTTAACGCGAACCTCGATACCATGAGGGAAATCGGCTGGCTTCTCGATGGCCCGACCTCGCACGCTCTGTCCCACCCCAACGTCAGCAACGAGCAGGATACCATCATGAAGGGTATGATCGCGGCACGAGACTTCAACACGATTCAGATCATCGACGGCAAGGTCATCAAGTCGAGCAAGTCAGAGAACATCATCGGAGAACTCTACTTTTACTCCCACATGCCGCCCGAAGTCGTCCCCTATTTCCCCTCCGTCTACAGCGTTGCTTTCTTCCCCGACACCAGCACCTACACCATCACCATGGAGAGATGCCGCGGCCTCACCTACTCCCATCTCCTGGTCGGTCGATCCATGACCCTCGGTCGTTTCAAGTCGTTCCTCAAAGCCCTGCACTCGATCCACACATGTCAACGATCAGACCAGCTCAGCCTGCAGATATCGCCGGAGCTGGCAGGCAAATTCAACAGCTACAACCTTCCGAGCTCCGAGCGCCGAGCCAACATCTACGCCAACTACTGCGCCAAGTTCCGCAAGCGTTACAACGGCTTCCGTGACAGATATGACGCGCTCGGCGACCAAGCTGCCCTGGTCTTCAGCCGGTTGAACGAGTTTCTCGACACGTACGAGGCTGAGGAGAGGGGCGTGTTCGCGCAGGTGATTCACGGCGATCCCGTCTTCAGCAACGCGATCCTTTCGGAGGATGAGCAGAAGGTTAGCTTCATCGACGTTCGATGCCAGCTGGGCGACACCTTGACGCCTGAAGGGGACGTCAACTACGATCTTGCCAAGGTCCTGCAGAGTCTGTCTGGCTACGATCATCTCCTGTTCTTGGCCGAGGACCCGAAGAGGATTGAAGATATCATGGTCAACAATAAGCCGCTGCTGGACGAAGCCGACAGGAATCTCCTCGAAGAACTTCAAGAATATTTCTTCGATTTCCTCGATGAGCATTACTCGGTTCGGCTTCATCGCAAGACGCTCCTGCGCATCACGGCTTCGTTGCTCTTCAGTTTGATTCCTCTGCATCGGCCTGAAACCGGGGCTATGTTCTTGCGCTTGTGTCAGGAGACGCTGGAGAAGGCCAATTACCAGAACGGCACTTCGAAGTAGTAGCGTCGATTGATTGATAAGAGTCACGACAAGGGAGAAGGGAGAAGCAAACACTGACACGTGGCTGTGAAGGGGCTGATGAAGCAGCATGACGGGTCGCATGGAGTACCTAGGCGGAATCCCTGTCGTTCCATGCCTGATCGAATCATCACGCATGAAATGACTCGAGAGTCTCACATCCTGTACAACAAATAACGGGGGCGAAGACTACCGTGATGTCCTGGCCTCATGATGAAATACGAAGAGGAGGACAAGGGCTATCAGGGTAATCAAGAAGGCCTAATGTGAAGAGAATTTAGGGTTAAGAGCGGATAGAACTACATAGGAGTAAATAGGAACAAAAGGACAGAGTTTTTGAACAGAGATTTTCACCATATTACAAAATGCGCCGACGACTTGAGAAACCCTTTGTTGGGGGCGCATGTGAGCATAGGCGGAAATCCTAACCCTAACCCTACTGTCTATGTTCCCTTCTTCCTCTTCCTCCTCCTCCTCCTCCTTCTCCTCCCCCGCTTCGATCCTCTGCTCTATGACTGGATATCTGTGTTCAGTTTTGGGTGCTCCGAAATAGCCTTGTATGAATACATGTACAACCTTTTCCCCGATCAATGACACGAGCAGGAAGCGGGCTGAATCGAGTCAAGGCAGGAAACGTCACAGGCATGGAAGAGAAGTGCAGCCCGCTTTATGCAGTGATCTTCTACCTTGTACGTGTAGACCGACTCGCAAGTCATCACATTCTTCCCGTCCTTCGGATCAATCTACACAACTATCTGTGAGTGATACTATATCGTTTCAGAGCTTTAAAAGCGTCCCAGGTGCCCTGGAGAACCTGATTCATACCCTCTCTGAAGTTAATGGAAAGATGCTTCGTAGCGAACGTCACTACTGGTTGATCGCAAAGAACCTTCATGTCCGCCGAATTCGATAACCAGATATCCGTTTCTAGTAAGCTGGAGGGAAGAATATTACTATTCAAGACTGTACATCTGACTAGGTAGAAACGCATTCTTCTGTGATGCTAATAAACGCCGTTAGGCACTGGGCATCTCAGTGATATATGACGGCAAATAGCATCGCCGATATTCTGCATAGGTTAACTATGAATGATAAAGAACGAAGAGAGAGGGATCTGGTAATCTCGAAGAAGTCATAAGAAAGTATACAAAGAGTAGTTCGAATTTATCGTCTTCTCTACGAAATTAGATAGATATTATACGTGATTGGCACATCGATCTAAAGCACTGTACAATATGTACATAGAGATGGCGTTAGAAAAGAGAAAATGGTCACGATCAAGACCGCTCTACTATAGAAGAAGAGATTGATCCGGCGTCCCACATTCGATATATCGCCCCTATTAGGATGATGATTATCAAGGTCGGATCTATGAGACTTTCTCCTGGTCGTGACATCGCTCAATAGCAAAGATAGACCAAGCTCTCAGGCATATTGGCATTACTTCGAGCCGGACCGCTTCCAGTCGACGAACCACCTGAGAAAGAAGAGAGTCCGGAGCCCGATGAGATCAACATTCGGTGGAGCCCAGCAAAGAAAAAAAAGATCCCTGCTGGTGGCATGACGGTTCCGTCACCACTCTAGTCTGGGTGACGATGGTGCTGGAGTTGCCAGAAGGAGATTGGATCGTGACGGTACGATCGCGGTTGACGATGATGAGAATTTCACTGTCCGAGTCACTGCCATCCAGCATGTGCCTCTTGAAGCCCTCGGTAGATCCGGTGTTGAAGAGGGCGGCTGTGAGAAACATGCCTCGCAGGTATTTGCAAGCCGAGCCCGGGGCACACTCCGTCAGCGAGGGCACGACGCTACCGACGGCGTTCCAGAGAGAGTCGTAGGCGGCGTTGACGGTCCCCGGCCCGATGTTCTCGAACCAATCGAACACCCAGCGGTAGTTGGTGGGTTCCGTCGTGTAGATGTATTGGCCGCTGGCGTCGAGCCAGACGAGTTTCCACCAGTCCATCCCGATGGTGAGGAATCCCGTGTGAAATGCGATGCCGAGACTATCCTTGGTCGTCTGTCCCGGCTGGAGTGTTCCCCTCCAGGTCTTTGTGTTCTTGTAGACATCACTGTACTTGTGCATGACGGCGACTGCGACCATGGGGTTCTCACTGTCATTTCGAACCTTGACTGTTGCCCTGTGTTTGCCTACTACGGAGGCTGCGACTATCTGCGTCAGTGAGAGAAAGACGTAGATGAGATTCTCGATATGCATCTTGAGAGACTCGGGGAAGGGCAACAGCTTCCTGGGTGGTACAGGTTAATAAAGGTTTCCTTGAAACGGGTTTCTCATGGCACCAACCAGCTAGGCAACAGACAGGGCGGATAGGGGTGTTACTTGACAGACGGAGATGTCTGTGTGTGTGTGTGTGTGACTGTGATGTAGGAGGAAGAAATCTGGGATGGATAGAGTATTTGTCCTACATCGAGCTGTGGGGGGTAAAGGAGTGGGCAAGAATCCAAGAATGCACGAAGGGCGCAACTCGCGAGCAACACCAACATTTACTGCCCTTCAAGGACTACAGAAGGCGTACAGATGTACAGTATGTATATACACACACGAGAACACCAAGAGAAGAAGGAGACGATTCCGAGAATAGCTGAGAAAGAACATCACCACACATGTACATACATATTATTATAACAATCTCCATCTCCATCTGAGTCGCGGTGCTATCGAATAAGTTACTAGAGAAGAAGAAGACTAGACGGAGAGAAAAGATGGCGGGCTTCTACAGCGGATAAGGATAGTTGTGAAGAATCAAAGATAGACGAACGGTCGTTGGGGCTGATACTTCGAATGACGCCCTCGTACAACACGTTGATGAACCTAAACATGGCACGGAAGAAGACTTCACGTGGTATGTGCCTTGGCATGAGCGGTGCCTAGAAACTTTGTTAAGAAGAAGATATAATATATCTACGTCTATTAGGCTCAAGATGCGTATCTTGGGAAAGTTGCGTGATATTATGAATAATATATGTACTAGCCCTCTCGACCTTTCGATTCTCTCAGTATATATATGTAGTTTAGTTTTTTCCCGTTGCTTCGAGTATTCATCAACCCCTATATCGACAGAGCCCTATCTGACGTGTCATTCGGAGTTGGGTTAGACTGGAGACCCGCCTTTCGCTGTAGTGATATGCACATCATGTTCATCAATACTATCGGCCTGGGCGAAGTTTAGGTAGAGCTTATCAAGACAAAGTAGCAAGAGGATACACGAAAGTAATGGTCTGAAGTGAAGCCGTAAATATAAATATTGCGATTCCAAGAGAGAGAGAGAGACCGAATGTAAGCCAGTTCCCGTTGGACACGTCATCTCCAAGACCGAGAAACCTTGCAAAAAATCCGCCGCCACTCCCTCGAACAGACGTGGTCTTATCTTTCTTGATGAGTGCTGAAAGCTTCGAGGTGCTTTCTGGTCCTATCGTCTTCCACCCGAAACCTTTTATCCCACGCCGGGACAGAAGCTCTCACGATGGTCCGAATAGGGTAAATAGTTGAGATTGAGAGACTTCTTCCACTTCTCGTTCTTTCGCTGTCAAGGATCGGGTGTGATCCAATCTCTTCCAGATACAGCTTGACGTCTGGAATAATCCGGAGAAGAAGAGGTCCATAGCTCAGGTGCACGTGCAAAAGCAACGTGACATACCTACCTACATGCTGCCTATCCGCCGCCAACACGACGACGAACAGACTCTTGTCATCGAGCTTTACGATGGAGGTGTGTTGGTCTTTATCGAAAGATTCAGTGCTGATGAGAGGCGATGAGATGATGACGGCAGATTACTAGTAGAAGACCGAGACTGAGAGAAGTAGGTAGGCGCACAGCAACTCTAGTCAAGGCATACTACACATCTTTTCTTCCCATGAGAATTGGCCTCCCAAAGCATGATTCCTCGGTAAACTGCTTCAGCGACTTACAAGAGCACTTGCGAGGAGGTTTCCAGCAGATGACACGCTCAGCATGGGAACTGCTGTCGAATTTCCATTCCAAGTAACGCGGTCTCTGCCTTTCAAACCACTCTTTGTGATTGCCCTCCCCTATTGCCTTCCTTCTGTACCTACTTTCTGTCGTTCTCCTGTTTGTCCGGCCGTCTGTGTTGCTGTTGGCGTCGATGATGGTGATGCCCCGGCAGCGTGCCGTCATCATGGCAGTTGGTCTGCGCTGTTGGATGAAGCCAACGGGTACCTGAATGACCTCGTTCACCCATTGAACAAAGCTCCAACTTGTTTCTTCAGTCCCAATAACGGAGTTTATACACGGACATATAGACACGTCCAAGTCCCAACGCGATCAAACACGAAACCAAAGCCAACCCGTCTATGATGTTATGCATGTATAAGGATACACATTTACCCCTTTTCAGCCCCGGTAGATCCAAGACACCACCCCTGGCAGCAGCAAAAGCCGCGACTTGAACAAAGCAAAGCCCATGCCATCCTCTCCACCACCATCACCACCACCACCACCACCACCAACACCCCCGGACGACGCCCCAAAAGCCCGGACGACATCGTCAACGGAGGCGTCCCCCAGACCCAGCGCACGAAGCGTCCTACCCTCAGCCCGCAAATCAGAGCCGGTGAAAGTCGAAGCCAGCAGGATGAGCATGTCCGTCACGGGCGTGGCGACGCCGGCCCTGGAACCGAGGTCGGAGCAGAGGACGAGCCAGTAGGGGACGTCCTGGCTTAGGAAGCGCTTCTGGGCTCCCTTTGTGCGGTTGTGGGCGTCGGTGTTGAGGGCGAACTCGCGCATCGTCTTGTCCTGGCGGCCGTAGTTCTTGTTGTACACGTTGAGGGCCGGCTCGACGGCTGTTCGGTACGCGGTCGCGACGGCGAGCCTCTCCCTGTCGGCGGCCTCGATGATGGAGCAGACGCCCTTGCTCATGCCCTGTCGGTAGAAGTAGAAGTCGCCGTTGGTCGTCTCTATCCAGCCCAGGTTGAGGAGGGCGGTCGGAACGTGGACGACGCCGTTGACGGCTGAGAGGAAGATGTCGAGGGCGCTGGCGCTCCATTCGATCGGTAGACCGAATAGCCGGCTGATCTCTTCGTCTTCTTCTCCCGTTCCAGCAGGTCCCATCAGGAGTCGCTTCTTGATGCCTCTGATCGTCACCACGCCCTCTGCGTCGACCCGCGAGCTAAAGGGGGACGAGCTCGTCTCCAGCACCGTCTTTGCCCCGAGGAGCCGTCTCGCCAGGACGGTGACGCCGTTGCCGCTTATGAAGATGAACTTGCAGTCGCCGAGGCGTCGTCTCCCTGAAAGAGCTTGTAGCACATCGTCGTGACCCTGAGAGGGCACGGTAACAATCACCGTCGTCTCCTCTAGACTCGAAGCCGGTCCGAAGTTTTCTTCGACTCTGACCCGGACTCGACCGGAGAGTGCTCCGGAGCACTCCACCATGTTGCCGTTCTCCCTGATCTTGGGCGCCGCTCCGGGATGGCCCGGCATCGTCCGGAGAACAACATCGTAGCCTCGGATGGACAGGTCAAAGGCCAAGGCGCAGCCGACGTGCCCGGCGCCGATGATGCCGACGACCGTCATTGTGATTTCCGCCGGAGAGATGTTTTTCTTTTGGACGATAGATATCCGTAGACGATTCGGATTTCTTCGCTACGTGTTGAAGGGTTTCGAACGATATACAGACTCTTCTCAAAGGTCAAAGCAAGCAGCCAGACGAGGAACAAACAGCCCCCTTTAAAAATCCTGCCCTTCCTACACACTGATTTCCGACTTCCATGGCACCATCCAGCCATCGGACGCTGCTTCGTTCAAAACACTGCTGAACGTTACAATCGGGATACGCGTTGGCTGGCCTCTCCAAGCAAGACACGACCATTAGTTGGGTCTGCGCCCCCCCTGAACCGAAGAAAGCCAACAGCCTACAGGATCAAGGCCACTAGCAGGCCTGTGATCGTCATTGAAATTTCATCCTTTACCGCTTCGGTGGCTATGCTGAAGATCCCATTTCACGCGTCTGGTTGGCTCAGGGATCGTGTATTTCCCTCACGTCCACCGCTTCAAAGCGACATGAGCCTCAACACGATACCTACACCACACCAATGCCCTACACCCCTGAAAAAGTCTCGCTGGCTCTTTGAAAAATAAAGCCCTTCTAGATCGCCCGCTCCCGTCCAGTCTTCTTGTCTTCCTTTTTTTCCCCTTCCCTTCACCCTGATTGATGCATTGCTGGCGCATCTCGGAGCACTGCCCCCTCACCGTCATCCGGAAATCCAGCAATCAACCCTTGTCATGGCCCGAGATGACGCGCTGCCGATCACTGAGCCAGACACAGCCCGGCCGGTGAGGAGAGCCTGGACCGCCGTTCGAAGCTTTGCTGTTCTCGTCTGGAAGTGGTCCGTGCCGCATAGGAACAGCCACCGTCCTGGTGATGCCGTCTACTCTTCTGTTTGGGGTGCCAACGTCGACGAGGAGGCTCTTCGTAGCGCTCTTCGCTCTGCGTTCCCGCATGTACCCGAGGAGGAGCTTCCGGATGATGAGGAGGGTGTACGCTGCTTCTTACGAGAACACTTCAAGCCGGCAGATGATGACGACGGGAAGGAATCCGACTCAGACGCTTCCAAGTCGTCTCTCCCGCCGCCGCTCCTCCTGGAAACACCAGAGGAAGCCTGGCCGCACGTCCCGTTCGCCCTTCGCAGTCTTCTAGCCGCCTCCAACGCGTCTCACTTGGAGGCCAAGCTCGGTCTCCTCCTGGAAGAAAACTATCACCCTGCTGCTGGACTCGGAAGCCTGACGAGGTCGACGAAAGGGGTGCGAAAGACGTTCTGTATATGGAGGCAGGGCTTCGCCTCCGCCGTGAGCTGGCGAGAGAGGGTCGGCGTCAACGTCTTCTTCGTCGTCCTCGCCTGCAGCGCCGTCTATCCGGACGTTGCGGCTGGCTTCCTCGGCGAGCGGTCCTACAATCAGCGATCTATCGGCAGCCGCATCGTCACCCTCATTCAGCTGTACTTTCTATGGACTTTTCCCTTTCACACCCTCTGGCTGCTCTTCAACTGGAGCCTTGAGCGTCTGCTCGGCGCCTTCGTCGGGAACTCGGTCTACGCCATGGTCGCCGTGGTGCCGGCCATTCGCGTCTCGTACCATCAGCCCTGGTTCAGGACGATGATGCTTGTCCTTTCCATGTCTTGGCAGATTGGAGTGCAGTTCTCTCCTACTGTTCGAGATTACGTCGTTCGCCTTATCGTCCGCCGGCAGATGCGGGCTTTAAGACGGCAGGCCAAGACTACGGGTGACGATGGCATCGATTGGACCACCGTCGACAAGTCGATTCAGCATGAGTTGATGTCTCACAAGGCCTTCATGGAGCGGCAAACCACCTCAGACGCTCCCTTACCACCGGCTTGGTACGACGTGCCCATCAAAGCGAGAGCAGAGCGTTATATACACTTCACCGGCAGCATGGAGCTGGGACGTTCAGCCGACCAGCTTATCGGCCTGCTCAAGAACGACCTGGAGGGCATCGTCAACACTCTCGAGGACTATGCTTCCACCGCGGCTTGCTCGTCGGGTGCCGTCGACAAAGGACACGCAGAGCCACGGACGCCCAAGTTCATCCTCGTCTTCTTCGACATCGCCATATTCGCCTACGTCTGCTACTCCTTCTGGACCCAGCCGTTTACCTTCAACACGGTGGTGGCGTACAGTACCGTCGTCGTCATCAAGCAGACCATCCTGGCCCTCAAGAGCTATCAGACGGTCAAGGGCGCCCGCCGGCTTTTCACCAACATGGTGTCCATCAACATCCTCGGGATGCTGCTGGTCTCCACCCCCGTCACCGTCGACAGAAAAGTGCTGGCAAAGGATGGCAACATGGTGGCCTTGACCCTGGCCATGGTCTTTGCCACGCTGTTCTTGGCCGAGCCCATCGCGCCGACACTGCTGACGCTGACGGAGAAGGGGGTTGCTGCGTCGTCGCGGCTGGCGGCGAGATGTAAGCTTCGAGGACTAGGAGTGAAGAGGGGAGAGGCTTCTGGGGTAAAGGGATAGGGAGGGATTTATGTGAGAAAAAAGAGGCTTGTGAAGGGAGAGTCTGCTTCGAAACTAAAATCTAGTTTTTATTATTCACCATCGATTTCTAGATTTTTACGGGAAAAATAGATTGAACTTGATAGATTTTAAGCTCTTATAAGGATCTTAATCTAAGCTATAAACTTCTGTTCTATCATCACTTCTATGTATATGACTTCACTTGCTTTCCCCTAGCACTATAGTCCTTTGATTTCCGTCTTCAGGTCGATCTCCGTCTCCGACGCAACGGCTGATATCCACTACAAACCGCCTCCGGCTCCTCCTTTCGAAACAAAGGAAAGTCGCCTCGCCATCCCGTAGCCTCCTTCGTCCTCTCCATGAACTCGTACGCGTGCTGCTTCGTCGATTTCTTCTGCGCTTTTCTCCAAGGCTCGACCTCTCTGAACCAAAGCGGCTTGTTCCCTTTCACGAACTCGCCCTCGTACTCTGCGAAGCCGGCGAGTTGCGGCTCCCAACCACCAGCAGAGAAGCGCGTCCATCTCGCCTCGCAGTAGTCCCGGCTCGGGGAGTAAAAGGCCTCGGAGCCTCGCTGCTTCAGATGCTGGTAGAAGAACTGGTTGGAGAGATCCTCTACGCCACAGTCCGGAACGGCGTAGTGGTAGGCGTCGAAGAAGCTTGCGTTGATGTGAACCCATCCCACGACCTGGGACCAGCGTATGCCGCCCATGGCGGAGAATTCTCTCTGCCACCAGAATTGGGTCTCGTTGCCGAGGGAGCGGTTGAGGTCGATCATGTTGGGGCTCGCGTGGATGTAATAGACGTACGTCTCCTTACGCTGCTTGGCGTTCATGCGGGCGTATCTGGCCGCGACGTCGAAGGAGGTCGTGGTCGAGACGTAGACGGTGTCACGCTGTCCCTTGGCGAACTTGATATCCTTTTCGTGGTTCAAGAGGCCGAAGGCTTTGGCCGACCTCTTGGCGATCGCCCAGGGAAGCCAGCCGCCTTCTGCTCGGATGGCATCGGGGCCTCGACCGTCGCCGCGGAAGAGGAAGAGTGGTGGCCTGGACGCGGGTGTTGTAAGGGGCCATTTTGTTGCCGGTGTTTTATCACATCCGTTATCTGCGGCGAGTCCGAGGCCGGAGAAGGAGAAGAGCAGCAGCAACAGACTGGAGGATGTGACGGGAAATATCTGCATCGTGGCTGATCTGTCTTGGACTTGGGTATGTAGGTGGGTCGGTGAGTGAGATGGGCCTGAGATGATGATAAAGCCGCTCTCGTAATTTTCATCAAGGTAGTAGGTTCTTCTAGGTAAGTGGCAGGTAAAGAACGAAGGACGGAGGATGAAAGCGTAGATGGTCTTGCTGTTGCCCTTTGCCTGGAGACTTGTACGACCCTGGAGAGAGAGCAGGAAGGACGAGGTAATTATGTGAGACTCGTCGTCGATAGCTCGGCAGTGAACTCTCAGTCAAAGCATGTTACCGTTATATAGTACTAGTATGCATGTATCTATCCGCGAGTCCAGGATAAATTTGTCTGTTAAACAAGAGCCCTAAAGTCGCCGATGTGCTGTCTGTAAGTATGTATGTGTAAGTGTGTGTCAGTGGCGGCTCAGCCATGGCTTGAGAGGCTGCTGCGTGTAACAGCATGATATCTAATATCATGACGGGAGAGGAGGACTATTGTTTTTACAAACGGACCAAGGCTACACATTGAAGCAGCTTTTCGTTCAAAGGTGAAGCTCTCGAGTATGATGCCTCTATATTACGACATGATAACTTCAGTGAGTTACGGCTGCATAGTTATCGTATATACGACATCCGTCACGCGGTGCCATCACCCTGTTACTAACTTCGTTTTGCATTATTTCAATCTTCTATACGGATAAAAGCTATGATCAACCTGGGAGCTGCAAGTATGTATAACAGCATAATACATACACCGTAGCCAGCAGACGAGCAACAACCAACAGGCCCATCAACCGGCCAGACGAGCGAGACACACGGCTTCTTGTCTCAAATACCAGCCATTCATGTGCTGATAGACTCAGACTGTGAGGGGTGAGACTCAAGGCTTCTTCCCTCAGCCCTGTAAGGAGGAAATAGTAGACACAGGGGGTCACTCAATCAAAGAGTTCCAAGCCAAAATCAAAGACTGAACCTTTCTCTCCTCTCGTGTCCGACAACCTCAAATAGACGAGTATAAGGCTTCACGTCTTAAACACAGTAAGATCAGCAGGCATACGCCCGTCTATGAAAAACGAGTCGATGGCCTCCTGCGTCTCCCCGTAGTCCCAGTAGCTGGTATGGCCATAACCGTCGCGAAAGATATTCACAGCCGTCGGCATCTGCTCCCTCACGCCCAGCGCCCAGACGACGCTCGTAGACGGATCGTGAAGGGCATTCACCAGCAGTATCGGCGGCGTCCTCGCCAGTCGTTCCCTGCTCAGCTTCTTGGGCGGATTCGCCGCCAGCGCGGGCCAGCCTAGGCACGAGGTCTGGATCTGCAGCGTCTCGGACACGCCTCGCGTGTGCGGGGCCAGGACGCGGGCGGCCATCAGTCTGCCGAGCAGGCTTCGGCCCGCGCTCAGCTCGTCCTGGGCTTTGGCGTCGAGGCACGATATGGCCGTGTGGGAGAAGGCGGATGCCGTTTCGTTGGTGATGAGTTGCGTTGAAAGCCGTGTTGCGTTTCCCTGTAGTGCCTCGCGCAGTGAATAGGATAGCCTTCTCCAGAGAGGCGGTTCGGACACGTCGTTTTGAGCGTTCATTATGAGTTCGTATCCCGTCACGTTGGGGGCGCATTTCGCGCTGTGAGAACCGAGGCAGCCGGGTGCTGGGATGGGCTTCTCGTTGGCCTCGTTGACCAGCTTGTCAAAGATGGTGGAGATGTCCTGGCCGTGAAGGGCGCATTCGGTGGTGGTGTTGCACCATTTGAAGAATCCCTTGAGGCTATCGTCGTAGGATATAGCCTCTGTCATGAGGCCGTCGACATCAAGCTGTGAGTGATCCAGCACGCCGTCCAGCACCATCTTGCCGACTCTATCCGGGAACAGCTCTGCATATTGGCTTCCTAGCTGCGTTCCGTAAGAGAATCCCATAAAGTTGAGCTTTTCGTCCCCCAGAGCCTAGATATTCGTTGCATGTTAGCCGACTTGTAGTCGACCGAACCCCTTCTTCAACTAGACGCTGGCTGACCTTGCGTATATAGTCAAGGTCTTGAGCAGCGGATATAGTGTCAACGTGCCTGATAACAGGTCCCGTCATCCGTACGCAAGACTCGCTAAATGCCCTATTCCACGCAATCCGTGCTGCCAACTCGGCCTCGCTGGTCATATAAAGAGGGATCCGGCTGTTGTACAAGCTGGCGCTGCATCGGACCGGGGTGCTGATGCCCACGCCGCGAGGATCCGGCGCGATGACGTTGAAGGAGTGCAACAGCTTGGGGCCGACGACTTCGTCCTGTCTCCCCTGGATGAAGATCTTGACGAGGGAGCTTCCGGGGCCGCCCGGGTTGAGAACCAGGTTCCCCACCGGCTTGGACGCCTTGGCCTTGGAGCGGACCATGCCCAGTTCGATCTGTCGACATCCCGGACGGCTGCATTTGTGATCTAACGGTACCGACAGTCTGCCGCAGTCCAGGTAGGAAGGGTATTCTGAGGGACAGCCGCTCCAAGAGATGGTAGGCACGACTCCGGGCGACGTCTTCTCCCCGGCCGCGAAGCACTTGATGCTGGCGATGGCGGCGAGCGTGACGATGAAGCGGAGAGCCCATGTCCCGGTAGTGACCCGACTACGCGCCGGGAGTCTCGGTGCCGAAGCCGTGAGAGGAGCATCGGCAAACTTTTCGGACATGTTCACGGAAGCCAGTATCGTGCAGGATATGAGTGGAATGTTGTTCCTTGTCCCTAGAAGATTCATTCGGCGAGTTTTTTTAGGAGGGATTAAATCAATGACGCCATTTGCTGATTCCCCTCCCCCCTCTCTCCCTCTCTAGTTGCCGGGCTGCTGCATCTTCAGTTCTCCTTGCTCTCAGAGCCAGTTATTCATTATTGCGGTTCTTGCTGCATATATCCATGTCTACAGCGTTACACTACCTATAGTCTTATACTGTCCATCCAACCATAGTGCTGCAGTCGCCTTGGCTAGCCGCCGACCCCGTACTTACAGGCGGGATTGTTATTGTTTCTGACTACATGCATAATACGCCGGCATCTGCCGTTGTTTGTGAGGACGACTCCGGTAGTCGATCCGTCGCCATGAAGGTGCTGATATGAGTGATATTATTCATAAGATGTGTATACAATCTGCTATGCAAATCAAACTGAAAGTATGAATCCACAAGTGCGTATCATGTATCCGTATAGGTTCAGGGACTCCCATCAGAGTCAGATCACATCTATCCCCTAGCCATCATCTAAGAAACAGACGAAAAAGAAAGAAAGAAACCATCCGGAGGTCGTCAAACTTTCCAGTCTCCTCCAACTAACCCCCTTCCGCCTTCAGCTTCCTCTCCGCCTCCTCGATAATCTCTCTCGCCCGTTTAAACGCCCTGGCCTTGCTCTCCTCCGCCTCCCTGGCACTCTTCGCCCCGCAAGCCTCCTCAATGTCCAGCTCGTCGTAGCGCTGGTTCAGCAGATCCATGATGAAGAGCCCAATCTCCGACTGGGGGTTCCCCTTGGGTCCCAACACCGGGGATACGAACGGCATCGTCTTCACCCTTCTGCTTCCGTCTTTGGTCTTGAACTTGAAATCTGCTGGGAGTTCGCAGGGCGGCTCGGCTCCTTCCGCCCAGTTCGCCAGTCCTGAGTGCGCGAGCTGTCTCAGTCCGGCTATCATCCGTGGCGTCCATCGCTTGACGAGGGGTGATTTTGTATCTCTGACACAGAATTCCGCTGTTCTGTCATCTTGAGAGGCCGGGTCGCCGCAGACTTGAGAAATCGAAGGCGCGTCTCCTACGGTCTTAACATGGTGTAAACGGGGAATCTTCGTCTTCGACCGATAGTTTGTATTCGGGATCCGTATAGGGTCATTTCGAGCTGTCCTTTTGTCGTAATGGTAGGCGTGAACCACAGCTGTCCCGGGAATTCGATCACGACTGAGGCGTCTCGGATGGTTTCTCGTCTCGTTCAGGACTTTCGAGTCGATGACATAGACAAAGCCAGTATCGTGCCCTTCTCGAAATGCATCTTGGAGATAATCAATCCAAGACGAATCCGAACTCAAGTCTCTGATGTCGCCGTCTCCAGGGCGAGCGTCCAACCCGGAATGGAACACAGTAGAAGGCTGCCGAGGGTCACCGCGGTAGAAATATGCAAAGTCTTTGGTACTCTCAGATGGTAGGGTGTCGCCTTGAGGCTCATCCGAGGAATCTCTTTGGTCTATCCGGTTAGGAGTGCTGTCCAGGGCGTGGTGGGAGACGAATAGTGCGCGTGCGAGCGTCGCCGTCAGAGCTTGAAGACGCATCGTAAATCTGGTGCTTCTGGAAGGAATGCGTATGAAGAAAACGATTGAAGCTTTGATATGTCTGTGACATCTCGAGAGTAAGTGAAGAGAACAGACGCAGTCTTCTTATAGTCCGGCCTCGGCGGCTAAACGCCATTGCTCTATCACTAGCTTCAAAGCTATGAGCATGCATCCTGCACGGATCATCAGTCGTTACAATGTCCCTTCAACTATCAGGAACCTGCCGAACATGAGTCAATAGGCTTGATGCAAGCTTCAGAAGTCGTGTACGTTGTTGAAGATACGAAGAAGCTCGGCCGTGTGTAAGGCGTATATGATGGAGCATGAGTCGATCAAGGCTGAGTTTAGTAGGTTTATCCGCTTGAGTAACAGCGACACGTCAAAGGTAGGTAGCTAGAAACTCTGAAGTTGTTTCCATAGTAGAGAAGAACAGCCCTTCAAATACTGGCTTACTTATACACCCAGACTTGGCTTTTTGATTTCTTGTACAACTTTGTGATGTAACTACAGATTCAAAGGAAACACGAGGAAACTATTCAATGGCAGCTTTCATTATCAACATTGAATTTACAAGGTTCAGAGGTTGGGTATCATGGCGTTTCGCACCTTTTTCAACACTTCTTCCATCACCTCCGAACCTGGCACATACAAACCAACAAGCCCTGGGTGAAAAGGAACCGGCGCTTAGCAGCAGAGTCCAGCTCAACGGGGCAATATTGCAACTCAGAGAGACTTCAATTCATCAATGTGACCAACAAGTGAAACCTCGACGTATACGACGTACCTCATCGGACCACCTGTTGAATACTGTACACCTAGTAAGTCCCCAGCGCCTTTCCAGACATGAAGCCATGAACATACATGTATCCAACAAACGCCTCAAAGCAAAGCTCAACTCAAAGTTATCTTCCAAGGGAGCTATCGGTTCTCATCATGCGCCCACCACGTTTTCCCTTTCGTTTTGTCAGTCTTTCCCCCCTTTTCTTTGTACGTCTTTTTGTTCGTCTTCTTCTTCTCTTTCGGACTCGGTTGCTTCTGCTGCTCTGTCGTCAGCTTCGTCGACTCCCTCCGGCATTTGTTGCCAAGTCGTAGCTGCCTGAGCAGTCGAACACAGTTACTGTCGCAAGTGTCTTGAGAGAAAACAGACGGCGCCGAGTCAGTCAAAGCCAGGCTGGGCAATGGTCACTACTTACCCGCTTTGCTCTCCTTCGCAAGAGACCTCTTTCTCCTCGGCGACGAGAAATGGAGCATCACCTCCATACAGTCGCGGTCCTCCATCTGAACTTCCGGGAGGGCCAACGCGTTTTCCACGTTGTTTCTCGCCTGAGTCATGGATGCGTTCTCTCGCTCCGTCCCGTTGAACTGCCGCATCTCTAATATGATGTCCTCTTCTGTTGTAGAAAATCAGCGAGGAACTTTGCAGATCGTTTCGATTCTTTGCAGGTAGAATTCTCCTTACCGAGAAGCTGTTGTGGCAGCCGAGAGGGTCCGGGTTGGTTTTCCTGCTGAGGGTCGGCAGGAGTGATTTCGGACACGGGATAAACAGTGTCACGGATGCTGGGATTCACTAAAGACAGGGTCAGCATCAAACACTCAAAGGGGGGGTCAGACAATAGCGGAATGTCCCCTTACAGATGCACGGCTCAGTTGGAGCCGCAGTAGCTGATCCAGAAGAAGAGGCAAATCCGGAAGAAGAGGCAGATTCAGAAGAAGACGGCGAGAAGAAGGGGTTCCCTTTCGAGATGACATGAGTTAGTAGGCCAAAATAAAGACTGGGGGAAAGCAAATCCTTACAGATGCAGGGCCGTTGTCCAGCTGGAAGCTGGGGCTCAGGCTGCGAGAAATACGGATTCCCTTGCAGAGAGGCAGGCAGGGTCAGCCGAGAGATCAGTCAAAGATGGCAGGAGTTCAGGCTTATTCCCATACAGATGCAGTGCTGAGGCTGTGGTGGGTGTGGCGCGGCCGGGGGTGCGACAGGTTGAGGGTTAGGAAGAGGATACGTCGAGTTCCCTTTTCGGTTTTGAAAACTATTAGCAACTCGGAAACGAGGCGGAAAGGAGGGGAATTGAAGCTGCCTTACAGACGCAAGCCCTCATGGAAAGGTCCAATGGCTCTTCTTGTTCCCTCATCGAAAGGTCCAGCGGCTCTTCTTGTTCATCATCGTCTGAAGAGAAGAATCCAATCAGAAACGTCCTCGAACGCCTCGGTAAAGTATAGAAAGACTGCTGCTTACCAAAAGCATCGCAAACGTCCTCTTCAGGCCGATGAGTCTCTCGATAAATCGAGCAATCCATCGGATCTTCTTGTTCTTCTTCTTGTTCTTCTTCTTCCTTTTTGATAACTTGATTTCAACCGTCAGTACATACACAGCTGCGATGGATGGATGGATGGCGGACGAGTAAGGAGGACAGTAGAGTAGTAGTGGTAGTAGTAGTAGTACGTAGAAGCAAAGACATACCAGGCCTGTTGCATTGAACTTGTTCTGACAGGGCGTACGCCGACAAGAGGCCATCGCGAAGCCGTTTACGGCCGTCCTCCGATCCTCCTGGAAGGGAAAGAGTCAGTGGACGAGAGAAGATATATACAAAGCAGGTAGAAGTACTGACCTTGAGCACCCACGATTCCATAGCTGGGGCCTACTGCTCCGTTCATTCCCTCCCGGCTGGTACCGGGCCTCCCGCAGAACTGGATGGTGCTCGCGACGGTAGAAGCACGTTGCTGCGGAGTCAGACTCTGGAGCTCACGGATGTAATCATCGACAGCCTGGGTGCACTGCTGGCCGTCATCCGACGGTGGTCGGCTCGAGGCCCCGGTCTGGCAAAGACGACTCTTCATCTCCCGTCGCGTACCCTCGAGGCGCTCGGTCTCCGCGCTTTGATTTTCCGTCGGCGTCTGGCGTGCGGCGCCGCTTGGGGGGCCATTCGGCGGCAGCCTGTTCAGGATGTCCAAGGCTTCCGGTGTGCAGAAGATGCCGGCACCGGCCGAGCCATCAGGTCTGACGACGTTACCGAATAACCTCTGCCTTAACGAGTCGCCGCTCGGGCCGGGGTTGTTGACACCGCTTGGGCCCGGGTTGTTGTTGGCACCGCTCCGTCCCGCATCGCCAGACCTCATACGAGCCTTCTGCATGCATTTCTTGACAGCTGCGACGTTTTTGTCAGCCTTAGTGTTTCTTTCCCAGCCATGAGTCCGAACATGGTCAATCCATGTGTCCGGCTGCTGTGGTGGCAAATCCATGACGAATCGCATATCTCTGGCAGTGATTCGTGCGCTGCTCATGTGAGCACGGCTTGCGTCGTTGTTGTCGATCCGCTGTAGAACCTGGGTTGATGGCAGGATAGCAAGAATACCGAGGCCTTTTACACCACCCTGGCGATTGTCGGGTATATCCAAACTTTGTCGATGTTGCTCGAGCCAGGCATTAATCGCTTCTTCTCGTGTCGGATAGAAGAGAGTCAGGGTCATGCCGTAAAACTCTCGCGTCGAGACCAGTACATTCAGCTGTCGATATATTCTACCCGACGGCGGTACCGCAGGCGGTAAGCCTCTTGTGGCCACCTGACGGTACCCATTGACGACGGTGTAATAGTAACCCTCGCCAGGTTCTGAAGCTGCATTCTTTGCACGTGGTGATGGTGTTGTTGACTCCGCGTAGCCTTGCTGAGTCCATAGCAAGTGTGCCAGGAAGAAGGTGAAGATGGAAAAGGTCCAAGATGAGAGCAACATGTCGATCTATCTACGAGCAGGGAAGTGAAAGAGTGATGTGAGTGATGTGAGTGATGGCATCTGCTGCCTTGTGAGAAACTACCTCGATGGCTTCTTATAAACCTCCCTCCCCCGGGACATCGATCCCGGTCCCCCAGACTCGAAAGAAGTCAGTCAGCCTTGCCCATGAGATTTGTGCTGGAAAAGCCGCCGGGATGGAGCAGAAGCACGCAAGTCAGTCAATGATGGCCTGGTCAATGCCGTCCACGCTAGTTTGATCATCACGGTGCCTTGCCTTTATTACAGAGGGAATGGTCTCCATCTACAACCATATTGGGCATTCTCATGCTTCCGCCCATAGTCGTGTCTCTCTTCGTACAGAGTGGAAATCAACCATGTTCCCAACCCGATAGCTGCTGCGGCGATTGGGTGATTCACCTCGGTGCTCATGACGTGAGTCAGTTGATTTCCTATCTCGGTGATGGACGAAGAACTATCTGTTGATCATTTTGTCTTTCCGGGGCAGAGTCATGCATATAGCCAGCGAGACACTCTCACTCACTCACTCATAATATGTGCCGATTCTAAATAAGGTGCTTGTTGACTACGATGGCTGCCTCTTCGTACATATGTACATACATACATATATACTATCGAGTGTGGTTGTGCGAGCCGTCTCTCCCCTCGGGAAGAGTCAGTAACAACCTCACGTAGAATCTCGTCAGACTTGTCAGTCAGCCTGACCTTAAACTAGGTATGTACAATCACTATTGACGAAAAGGACGGGGGCTTGCGAGGATACCCCTACTCAAGAACCAAGCCTCCCTGATAACCATCGATATCCTTGTCATGCGGCCTTCTTCATATCCCCAGTTTTTTTTTCAATATTCTCTTCTTATCTCGACTACGGATACTATAAACCCAACTAATCAGCTCCATCGTTGATGAAGCAGTCTGCCCTGTCATCTCTCCCCTCCGCCTCCGCCTGGACTCCCCCCCCCCCCCCCCCCCCCCCCCCCCCCCCCCCCCCCCCCCCCCACCCCCGCCGCACCCCAGACGCAGCCAACGCCCGCC